>JADRCH010000041.1:2986266-3034861 GCA_019843965.1 Rhynchomys soricoides
AAAGAGGTCTCCAGCCTAGGGTACTCATGGGTGATGAATGCCTGTATTCTGTTGCCCTGGGGAGAGATGAGTTACAGGATGAGGATGATGTATCCCAGGTGATATTTTCACTTTGGATTTATTGTATTTGAGATAGTAGTGGGTGGGTCATCCAAGTACAGCTATCCCAAAGCCAGGGCTTGACCAATGCTTTGGAAGTAAAGGATCAGGAAGTGATATTTAATGTTTGTAAATATGTGCTTTCTGTTTTGTTTCTCATTCTTTACATTCATATATAATATATACATTCTAATATATATATTTGTACTACATTTTAAATTATGAGTATAATTTAAAGTACAATATATTATATATAATTTAAAATAAAATTATATATCTATTAAAGTAAAAACAGTATGTTTAATACATATGTTAATATATTAAATATTATAATTATATATGTAAAATATAAGTACTTATATGATGTTAAAAATAAAAGTATATAATATATAATTTCATATCTAATATAAACCATACATAAGTTAATATGTAATTTTATATTTATGTGTAATTTAGAAATAATAATGTGGAACATAACAAGGTAACTAATCCTTGACCTGATTTGGCACAGGAAGCCACAGTTTGTCATCTTCTGCTGCATCTACTGCAGGAGATCACGTGCTTGACTGAGTTGGTACATCTCAGGATCTAGATTAATCTCCGCACAGTGGTGAATTAACAAGTGGACTTATCTGTGGTTACTAGGTAACTAGGCATTAGATTTGCTGCCACGTGAAGGCAGTGCGAGGGCAGGTTTGGCTGCTCTGCTGGAGGGGCGCTTCTGACTGCAAGTGTAGGACTCAGCCAGGGAAGCCCAACAAGTCCTGCCCTTCCTCCACCTGTCCGTCCCCTCCTCTCTTCTTAAATGGAGATCGTAGATGTAGAGATATTCTCACCTCTTTTCTCTTCCTCAGTGCACGTAATAACAACTAAAAACAGCTTCCAGCTTCCCTATTCCACTCTCTACTTGGAGGTAACCTTAGAGGAGGTCTCTTGCCTGCTTTACTTGATTGTAAACACAAAATCTCATTTCAGCAAGAATCCTGAGAGTTAGCTAACATGAAGAGTATTGCTCAGAGGGGCCAAGAAGCCTTGGGCTCAATGGCCTGGGTAGGTCTCATTTATTATGTTAGCAATTGCTATGTAGTTCTTATTTTCTAGTCTTGTTTATGCAAAAAAAAAAAATCTCCTTTAAAACAGCCATAGAGACAGGGGTTCAGAGAACTTTCTAGAACATGTGGAAGCTGCAGAATTGTTCTCTCTCCTTGAGAGCTGTACATCTCAGTTACATGGGGACAGAAGCTCCTCCATCTGGCCCATTGCAGGCCTTACCATGTAACCCAGAGTGTTATTTGGTCTTCAAAAATATCCTTCTCAATGAACTAGTAAATGTGTTTCTGGGCATTTTGGGTAATGTTACAGCAAGTCAACTGGGCTGACAAACGATGCCGAACTCTAACTGCAGGGAGTCCACCAGGAATTCCAGAGGACCAGAAGTGTCTCAGGTGTCAGAAGTGAGGTACACTTATGGAACTGAACTACCAACTCTGCCATTGTCCCAAAGAGACAGCCTCAGAAGTATACTGGGTTATCAAACACTCAACTGGTGTCTCCTGTGGGATTGCTTGGTTTGATTGGGAGAAATAGCTCTATGTTGGGACTAAGAAAATGATCTTTGCTGTAACCACATAGTAACAGAAACTGGATTTGAGTGTGAAAATACTTAAATTGAATGTTATCACTAAAGCATATGAATATTTTTAAGTTGAAAGAAAATTGTATTCATTTTGACAATTTCATGCACACTTATGATTTACCATGATCATATCCATGCCCCAGTACATTCTCCTATCTCCTTCTTACTCACACAGGTCTTTTTTCTTCTCATCCAGCCACGTTTCTGCTTTCATGTCTTTCTTGTGCACACAGCTACAGACACTGTGTGTCTGTGACTGCGGCAGCCAGACCATGTCCAGAACACACCACTCTTCTCAGTATTCCTCCCTTGCCTCTGGCTTTTACAGCCTTTCCATCCTCTCTTGGATACTCTTCCTGAGCCTTGGTGGGTGTGATGTAGATGCTTGATTTAGGGATGAGCGTTCAACAGCCACTGCTGGCTTCTTTCGCTAAGGCTGTCGAGAAGAAGACTCTCAATTACCCCTCACTTCTTGTCAGTGCCATGGAGCATCTTTTAAAGGTATCTATCAACTATAAAAGTAAATTTAATAAAATTCAGACTTTTTAAATGTTGATTTTATTTTAACAGAATAATATCAGAAAATCCCTACTTTTGTAAGTCCATGGATGTAATGTAGAATAATTCTTAACTTCCTAGATATTGCAGGAACAAAGAATGATAAATTTGCTTTATAAGAGTTTTATAGTATGAGACAGAATTTATTATAAAGGCTTTAGATAACAGAGTTTGACACCAACACTCTGTGATGCTTAGGCTTATGGGAAGGGATATTGTTAAATTCTTTTAAATATTGACCAAGACAAATACATCTTAGATAATATTTAACTAAAGAAAATCTGAGTTCTGGTATTCCATCCATTCTAACCAAGGAATTTCTTAAACTAGCCATGAACAACGAGTCTCTCTTATTCTCTGGATTACATAGATATTAGAGATTAAATATATTTTGTCGACATGATTTTATTAATTACAAGGTTAGCCAAGATAGATTGCTTTCACAGGAGATTTCTATAGAGATCAAAATTTCCCCAAATACAACCTAGAATTTTTTAAAGACAATATTTTATTTCAGATAAGTTTATAAAATCTATAGTACACTAGTTTTGTACACAAAGATGCTCACTTTAGGTCATAGATATACTTTGTTATTTCTCAAAATAACTAATATATGAAATATATTAGTTTCATATATATTAGTTTCAAATATATTAGTTTGAGAAATAACTTTGTTATTTCTCAAAATATACTAGTTTTGTTGGTTGATTCCATGATTTATTTTCATTTCCATCTGGGTTCTTGGGGTGGCAGGTATGAACTTCTATACTGTTTCAATTATTATCGTCTCCGCTGAATTTCCTTGTGTGCCAGCAGAAGGAACAGAGAGGACAGACCTTTTAACTCCTAGCCTTGAAACTCACACCTATTTTCAAGCATAACTGCTCATGTACGGACAGGGCTTGGTGCTAATTTGAGAAGAGGAGTAGAAACCCCTCCTCAGTACTGGGACTTTGGAAAAGGCACACGAAATAGGTGAGGTCGTTATGACTGTCTTAGCCCACATACCTGTGGGGCAGGTTTTAATTTACCATGTGGTAAAGGGTAAATTCATTTTCATTTATGATTGTATTGTCAACCATTGTATTTTTCATACTTCATAACCTTAGGTAACAGATAATAAGAAGAAAAGCAGACCAGCAAGTTTCATTTCAGTCTGGTTGCAGTTGCTGATGGCATGAGGTTTTGATTAGCTGTCTGATGTGTCATGAGGGAAGGATTTATGCCTGTGAGAAAGTCCAGCAGTTTGAGCATTTCAAAGTCTAGATCATTCCATCATTTTCAGTGTTAGTAGGAGTTAGTAAGCTTTGTTTCTCAGTTGCTGTCACTTTCATGCCTCTATAAGAAGATCAACGATTAGTTCACTTTGACTTGAAACCCTCTCAATGAGTACTTTCTTTCCCTGAAGGTCTCAGGGCCACTCCCATTGCTTCTTCCAGAAAGCCTCTGCCAGCCAAACCTCTTCCTCTATATGTTCGTACATGACCTTCCTCTAGTATGAATCATTGACTGCAGTTGCTAGGCTCATCTGTCTTCCCTAGACTGAGCTCAGCAAAGACAACCATGATATTGTCTTTGTTCGTGATTGTATCGTTTCCTCACATAGTTGTTAGTGTACTGCACTGGCAATTGATGCTTAATTTCATCTGGAATAAACTGTAGTAAAGTTACCCTCCTTCTTTTACATGTTCACATACTGTAGAATTCCTCTTTCTATCAGTAATGATGAGTTTGGTCACTGAAAGCAATAAGCATACAGTGATTGTGTGTGTGTGTGTGTGTGTGTGTGCATGCGTGCACATGCGTGCAATGGCAATTAATGGAAAAAGACCATGAATTTGAATGAGAGCAGGAGGAGTGTAGAGAAGGGCTGAGGTAGTGTGGAAAGGGACAAATGATGTAACTGTAATATAACCTCAAAAATAAAAGAAAGACACCTCGAAAATAACTATTACCTAAAATACCTGCTCTAGACTGATTGTGTAAGTAGTCTCATCACTTCCTATTAAAATCATTTAAGACAACTATATAATATATATATATTTATGTACAAAGTAGATAAACATAATAAATATTTAGTATATATCTATTTTCAACAATGCTTGCAGTGAAACACATTGCTCTACGAACTACCTTTCTATTGCTGTGACCAAAGAGGCTTAAAAGATTTTCAACACTAAAAGAACTTCTGGGGGAATCAGCATCCCTGACCTCAAGTCATACTGCAGAGCAGTAGTGATAAAAACTGCATGGTATTGGTATAGTGACAGGCAGGTAGATCAGTGGAATAGAATTGAAGACCCAGAAATGAACCCACACACCTATGGTCACTTGATCTTTGACAAAGGAGCTAAAACCATCCAGTGGAAAAAAAGACAGCATTTTCAACAAATGGTGCTGGCTCAACTGGCGGTCAACATGTAGAAGAATGCAAATCGATCCATTCCTATCTCCCTGTACAAAGCTCAAGTCCAAGTGAATCAAGGACCTCCACATAAAACCAGATACACTGAATCTAACAAAAGAAAAAGTGGGGAAAAGTCTTAAACACATAGGCACAGGGGAAAAGTTCCTGAACAGAACACCAATGGCTTGTGCTCTAAGATCAAGAATCGACAAATGGGACCTCATAAAATTGTAAAGCTTCTGTAAGGCAAAGGACATTGTCAATATGATAAAACAGCATCCAACAGATTGGGAAAAGATCTTTACCAATCCTGCATCTGATAGAGGGCTAATATCCAATATATACAAAGAACTCAAGAAGCTAGACTCCAGAGAACCAAATAACCCTATCAAAAAAAATGGAGAAGAGAGCTAAACAGAGAATTCTCAACTGAAGAAACTTGAAGAGTTGAGAAGCACCTAAAGAAATGTTCAACATCCTCATTCATCAGGGAAATGCAAATCAAAACAACCCTGAGGTTTCACCTCACACCAGTCAGAATGGCTAAGATCAAAAACTCAGGTGACAGCAGATGCTGGCGAGGATGTGGAGAAAGAGGAACACTTCTCTATTGCTGGTGGGATTGCAAGCTGGTACAACCACTCTGGGAATCAGTTTGGTGGATCCTTAGAAAATTTGACATAATACTACCTGAGGACCCAGCTATACCACTCCTGGGCATATACCCAGAAGATGCTCCAATATATAATAAGGACACATGCTCCACTATGTTCATAGCAGCCATATTTATAATAGCCAGAAGCTGGAAACAACCCAGATGTCCCTCAACAGAAGAATGGATGCAGAAAATGTGGTACATTTACACAATGGAGTACTACTCAGCTATTAAAAACAATGACTTCATGAAATTCGCAGGCAAATGGATGGAACTTGAAAATATCATCCTGAGTGAGGTAACTCAGTCACAAAAGAACAAACACGGTATGTACTCACTGATAAACGGACATTAACCCAAAAGTTCAGAACACCCATGATTCAATTCATAGCAACTGTTGGACTGAGTTTGGTGTCCCAGGTGGAGGAGTTGGAGAAGGGACTGAAGGAGCTGAGGGAGTTTGCAGCCCCATGGGGAGGGAGCAGCAGTGTCAACTGGCTAGGCTCCCTGTTGCTCCCAGAGACTGGACCACCAACCAAAGAATGCAGATGGAGGGATCCATGGTGCTGGACACATATATGGCAGAGGAGGACCTTGTTGGTCATCAGTGGGAGGAGAGACCCTTGGGTCTGAGAGTTTTAGATGCCCCAGTATAGGGAAATCCCAGGGAGGGAAGACAGGAGTGGGTGTGTGTGGGGGTGGGGGAATACCCTCATAGAGGCAGGGGGAGGGAGGGAGGATGGGATAGGGGGTTTCCAAAGGGGAGACCTGGAAAGGGGAAAATATTTGAAATGTAAGTAAAGCATCAAAAATTTAAAAAAAAATTTTAAAAAAGAAAAAAATGTAAATAAAATAAAGTCTTAACTGTCTTAGGGGAAAAAAAACCATCTTCAGTAGAGTCACAGTTACATGGGTGTCGAGTTCAATTGGATATCCTTTCTATAGTATAGGTAGAAAGCAAGGCATTTGCCAGGCAGTCTCTTATCTGGAGATGCTGGAAGGAATCTGTTGCCTGGCTCATTACAGTTTGTTGACAGAGTCCAGTCTTTGTGGGTTAGGAGTGAGGCTGATGTTTCTTCCCTGGCTATCAGCAAAAGCTGCTTACCATGCTGGAAACATGGTTGCTGCAAATTTTAACCCTCATCCATCTCAAATCGTCTGCGATTTATACAGTATTCATCAAATCTAGTTCGTCTTTGGAATTTCTGTCTGTCGTCCCCCATTTTCCACCTGCTAGAACCCCCCTCTCTCCCTCTCTCCTTCATGACCAATGTGGTTATCTTTGATGTTTGTGCTCAGCATCATCTTTGGTAAGCCATTCAGTATGGTCTGACATAGTCATAAGTGACCCACCACAGCACAGGGATTACATCTCAACATGTGTCCACCCCCTATCATACTCCCAGTTGAAAGGAGAAGCATTAATCTACAAATTACGAGGAATTGGCAGAATTACTGTCAGCAAGCCTGCAGCCGGCTGAACACCGGGGCTTTGTCCTTACACAACATTCATTGTAGGGCTCGATTTCTACTGATGGGCCTTATGGACAGCAGCCATATCATTGTACAGCCAGTCTGTGTGGGTCTCAAATACTGCTATAAAAAGTACCACCTCTGAGGGCTCAAGCACAAGCTCTCACCCCCTCGTCCCATAAAACAGCAGGTCCAGATGGTCAAGCAGCACATAAATGAT
The DNA here is from genome assembly GCA_019843965.1 of Rhynchomys soricoides. NCBI lineage: Eukaryota > Metazoa > Chordata > Mammalia > Rodentia > Muridae > Rhynchomys > Rhynchomys soricoides. The sequence goes on from JADRCH010000041.1 coordinate 2,993,315, forward strand.
GTTTCGTTACGCTCTACATAATTTTTGATTTGTGCTTGTGTTTGTTAGTGTAATCTGCCCTATTTTATCACCTGCCTTGATGCTGCCTTCTCCCCTCTGTCTCATAAACACACTGAAGAAATTTGGTTAACTAGTGTCATGTCCAAATACCCATGGAAATTACAATTTTTCTACTTACTTGCGTTTTTCCCAGTTAATTGTGTTAAATGGTTTGAGTCTCATAATAAGCATCAAGGGAACTGCAAAAGATGCAAAATCAATTGAGAAAAAGCCAACCAATTGAGCCAGGCATGGTGGCTCATGCTTGTAATCCAAGGACTTGGGTCCCTGAGGCAGGAGAGTTGCCCTTAGTTTAAGCTTCTTAGTGAGCTGCAGGCCAGCCTGGCTACAGAATGAGACCCTGTCTTAAAACACACACACACACACACACACACACACACACACACACACACACACGAGAAAAAGAGATATAGAAGGAAAAGAAAAGGGAGATCATATCCAGGATAATAAATACCCATAGGTAATTAACCAGAGATCACAAACATTTACGTGAACAAAAATGATTTAGTGTCTCCACAAAAGGAGAAACTGATACAAGGATTGTTCCACTGATCTTAAATAGGATACAGATGACATGCATTTCTTGGGCAGTAGAATATAACACGTTGATAGAACTAATACCTTCTTAGTTGACAGCTTGTTTGTCTCCATGCTGAGTACCCAGGAAGTCACCTTTTTCCTGGCTTTCACCAGGCCAGAGCTCAACTCAGAGAGTCAACTGACAGACTGTAATCACCTCTTGTGTGTTTTGAATGGTGTGGATTATGGGTTAAATATCTATAAGCTAGTTTACTTGGTAACTCATTAGAGACAAGTCAGTAGACATCACCGGGCTGCAGCATTCATACTTACAAATACACATAGTTCCAAAATCACTGTAAATGATACAAGTATCATTTATGATGTGCTTGAGTCCCGGCTTGATTAATGAGAAATCACTCCCTGGATCTTGCAAAAAGAGGAAAAAGTGATTCCAGGGGTGTGTACTGGCTGGTGTCCATGTTCAAGCAAAGCCTGATGGAAAGTGAAAGTGTAGGATTGGCTGGGGAACACCTAGGGATAATATTTTCCCTTTGGAAATAAAAGGCTTTTGTATTTTCAAACACATCTTTCTTTATTCTTCGGGTCAGAAAGATATTTATCTCAAATGGTACTTTTTTTTTTTTTTTTAAACTTTATGCTTGGTTGCATTTTAAATGAGACACACAGATATTTCTGCTCTCCAGCACAGATAATTAAAATAATACATGCATGTCAAACATGATAGTGCAGAGTAGTTAGTGTGGACACACACTGTCTTTTAAAACGTTGGGTTTGCCTTTTTCTTTGTGGTAGGTTCTGAGAACTGTTCCTGCTGTCGTTTTGATGGGTTACGCCTGAAATGGATGGCTTACGCCTGAAATGGATGGCTCAGTTTTGACAAGTCAAAGCTTTCACATAACATTTTAAAGTGTTAAAGGAAATTAAATGAACAGTAAAATTATAAATCGTGCCTAAGCTATAACTTCTCTCCCAGGAAGAAAAGATATTAAGGGTAACATGCACGTAGGGAAAGATGTTTTTTTCCTGGCAATAAAATGAGGACGCTAACAACCCACACAGAATGAATCCATTCGCATTGCCATTTGGCGTACAAAAACCTTCAAAAGGAGCCTCCACCTCGCAGGCACATACACTGCTACATTTTTGCAGTGTTGCCACACTACAAGGGAAACAGCTGGTTATGTTTTCATTTTGGTTTTATTTTCTGTTTCCATTGCTGTTCTGTCAGTGCGTGGCTTCATAAAGCTGTAGGAGTCTGTTAGGGGGGACCACAGAGGCCATGTGCTTTGGAAGCTGCTGGGTTGGCTTCTCAGCTTGAGAGCAGTGCCTTCCTGTAGGTGGAGGGAGTGTGGGAGTCACAGGCCACCAGTGCCATGTCCAGAAGTGTGCCCTCCCATCTCTGAGCTTCCAGAATTCTATGGGGTAGATACTATGTAACCGGTTTTGTTTCTTTTGTTCAGACTATCTAAGACTTGTAAGATGACGGCTTCTGTCAAACACTTGATGGAAAGCAGTGCTGTAAAGCTGCCTCCTGGAGATGGTTTTATGCCTTGGCCATAAAGGAAGCTTTCATAAAATTGGATCGGAAAGGGTCTTTATGTGTGGCCGTCCTGTTTGCTACCAATGAACTGACAAAGCTTCCCATGGCAGTTTTACTGAGGGCGTGTTTGACTTGGGTATTTGGACATGTCCTTCATCTTACCACCCACTGTTCGTTCTCTGAAGTTTCCCCGCCTGTTTCCTGTAGGAAAGGGCTATGCATCTCGCCTCCCTGTTCATGGAAACCAACCAAGCCTTTCCGATGGCTTCCTCGGACATTTGAAATGACAACAACCAAGTATCATTTAACAGGTCCCCTTTTCCTACTTCAGACCTAGCTGCTGAGATGTGTTTCATATGAGACAGTCCTCAATATCTATCAGGTCGTTTGGAGATTATATTTCACTGTGGCAAATATATTTTCATTTCAGTCCTGCTATGTAACGAATTCTTGTTCCAACATTTTTGTTCTTTTTAAAAAATTTCACAGCCTTTCCTTTAAGCACATGGGTCCAGATGTCTAAACTCAGGGCCCCAGGATTGCTTTCAAGTATCCTTACTCACAGATTCATCTCACAGACCCTCCCTTAACCTCTCATGCCCACAGCTTTGTTCTCTTACATGCTGGCACTGGTGATATCTGCATAAGCCACTGCACACCTGATATGTCCTATAGTTCAGTGACATAGTGGTTCTGTTCTGTATTAATTGAATGATGTATGACCAAGTTTCCATCACAACATTGTTTCCTTCCTTCCTTCCTTTCTTCCTTCCTCCCTCCTTCCCCCTCCCTTTCTTCTTTCTTTCCACCCTCCCTCCTCCCCCCTCCCCTTCCTCCCTCCTTTCTTTTCTTCCTTTCTTCCCTCAAACAGTTTTGTATTGCTGCTTTGAATTCTTCTGTAAGACAAGTCATGAAACATTTTATTCCTTTTAGTTTTTCTTAGCATTTGACATGTTTGATAAACTTCTACAAAAAGGAGCAGAAGTTCTTTAAAGGATAACATTAGTCTTAGTAATCTTTCATTTGGTCTGGAAACAGGTTGCTTGGTGTCTTAGTTATGGTTACTATTTCTGGGATGTAACATCATGGCCAAAAGCAACTCCTAGAAGAAGGGGTTTCTTTGGCTCACATAACCTGAATCACAGTACAGTGAGGGAAACCAAGGCAGGAGCTCAAAGCCAGGCAGCAACCTGGAGGTAGGAACTGATGCAGAGGCCATGGAAGAGGGCTGCTAATGGCTTGCTCATCCTGTGTTCTCATTGAACCCAGGTCTGCCAGTCCATGGGTGGCACCACTCATAGTGGGCTGGGTCCTCCTCCATCAATCACTAATTAAGAAAATGCTCTACAGGTTTGCTTACATTCTGATCTTATGGAGGTATTTGTTCAGCAGAGGTTCCCTCCTCTCTGATAATTCTATCTTATGCCAAGGTGACATAAAACCATCCAGGACACTTGGTGTTCAAAAGGAAACCTAACAATAGAGGCATTTCTCTTTAAAAATATGAAAATAAATTCAAGACCAGGAGACACATTTACATTTCTCCTCTTGTCATTTGCTTGATGAGAGTTCAGTCAGGCACAGTACTGAGTAACTGGAGGGCTGGACTGAGGCAGGCAGATTCTTAAGGAGCCTTTCACCCCTTTATAAGTTTTATGTTGTCTGTCTCTATTGGAAACTGCGAATCACTTCTCCCAAGACAAGCACTTGACTGGTTCCTATAGAAGACTCTTTTTCTGTTAGTGTATGCAGTGTTTCTGTGCATGCTCCAGCTGAGTCATTTGGAGCTTGACTGAGGGCAATTCCTGCAAGGACATTTCTCTGGAGGCAGAGTACCATTCTCCAACATCGATCTGTTGTGTGGATGCCAAGGGCAAGTGCCATTGTTGTCTGCTGGCAGTATACTGTCCACAAACTGCAATTTAATATAGAAATTTATTGAACTAAAATCAATAAGATATGAGTCTTGCAGACATTTTTTTCCAACTTTAAATAGCATTGGAACAATGAAATTGCTCTTCTGTATGGAAGAGATTATTAATGCGGGGTTTTGCTCTTCAGTGTACTTTCCCCTTTCAAAAACATTTTGCTGAGTTGTAGTTTTCTGAATATTTGTTCAGACACCAACAAATGTAAGGTTAACTATTACCACGTACAAGTTACTAATAAACCAATACTCAGATTTGCTGTCTGCTTATGTACATCTAGAATTATGTATCTTGGGGTGTGGGGAGGCTGGAGAGATGGCTCAGAAGCTAAGAGTGCTTGCTGCTCTTGCTGAATACCCACATTTGGTTCCAGGCACCCAAGTCAGGTGACATATAACCACCATTAACTTAAAATTTGCGGGATCTGGTGCCATCTTCTGGTCTCTCCAGGTACTGCATTCATGTACACTTGCACATAATTAAAACTAAAGTAAAAATTTTAAATTATAATATGATTTTTAAAAGAAAATGTAAAATCTAGGAAATATTTAACAATGGCTAATTTTTCTAGTTTTTAAAGACAATATGACATTTATTTATTTATTTGTGTGCCAACGGAGTATCTACATACCAGGAACTTATGGAGGTCTTAGAACAACTTGGAGTCAGTTTTCTCCTTATATCATCTGGACCCCAGGATTTATTTATTTGTTTGTTTGTTTGTTTATTTACTTATTTATTTAAATGTATCTGAGTGCTCCATCTACACGTATACCTGTGTGCCAAAAGAGGGAATCAGATTCTACTAAAGATGGTTGTGAGCCACCATGTGGTTGCTAGGATTTGAACTCAGGACCTCTGGAAGAGCAACCAGTGCTCTTAACCACTGAGCCATCTATCCAGCCTTGTTAGACAGTACCTTATTGGTAATTGAGTTCTACAAATAATTTTTTTTTTAAATCAAGAATGATGTCTTTTCCCCATCAAACATTTGCTGAAAGCCATCTTAATCATAAGTTTCTGGCTAGAATGTATTTTTCAGAAGTATCTTTTTGGAATCAGTGGCTCAGTGACACATGTTGTGCTGCTCCATATGAAGGCTCTAAGGTTCTGGGTTTGACTCCTCTCTTCTGCAGAGTGGCCCATTCAGAGTGCAAAGGCAATACTGGAAAGTCCTGAGAAGTGAGGGCTTGTGGACTTCCTCCAGCACCTCTTCAGAGAGTGACATCATGCAAGGAGTCTCATGGTGCCGTGGTTTCATGCACTAACCTCTTTGCTTCTATGCAAAGTTTATTCCCTTTTATTGCCACTTGATTCCAAAGCATCCTCTCTTTTGGAAACATGTATTTAATATCATTTATTATTCATATGCCATGATAAGTTTGCTTCTCCCTCTGCCCGTGACATTTTATTGCATGCATATTTAGAGATAATTTATATGTTGTATGCAGTTTATTGTTGTCTTCCTGATAAAATTTAACCCACTGTGATACTGATTATACCTGAAAAGAGGCAGGGAAACTGTAGAAGACCAGATGAGGCTAGGAGAGTGGGGAGACAGGTCGTTGCTCTGAGATGCTTGGAAACATGCCTAGATAGTAGCACGTGGGGAATCGGGTTCCGTGGGCTTAAATTTCTGCAGTGTTTGGGCTCTAGCTTCATCTGGTTTCTCTACAGAACAGAACCAATAGAATGGCTCACTATTACAAAGGAGAGTTATCAGCTTGGTTTACACAATTAAGGGTAGGGAGTTCAAAGGACCCTGCACACTGAACTGCTCATGTTCAGACCACATGCCTCAGAAGTGCTGATCTAAAAATGAAGACCTGGAGGGATCCTTTTGAGTCCATGTTGGAAAACTGAAGAAGCTGTGTCTAATGTCCTTGAAGGATGACAACAGCAATTGCAACAGTAGAGTAGATGTGATCACAAGCAAGGGCAGAAGGCAAGCAGGCAAAAAGCAGCTTTCCCTCAGACCACCCCAGGGATGTGTGCTAGTCTACCTTCCCTACTTCTCCTTAAAGGAAATAACCATCCAGACTCTTCCATTTTACCTTAGCAGATTTCAGATTAATCAAGTTGACAACCATAATTGAACTGCACAGCTCTCCAAGAAAGAGTATCTCAAGTTAAGTTTGAAATTATGTGTGTATATCTTTATAGAGGTGATATATAAAAAACATTAAACATCTTGACTGGTCGTGTGTTATCATCTTGTGGCGAACTGTAAGATTTAACATACCTGAAGCTGAACACCTCTACAGGAAAGGAGCGTACTTAACTCACTACACTGGAGTTGAAATTCCAACACCAAGTGGTTTCATTAATGTGTCATTTGGTCATAGTGCTATTTGTGGTGTATGTGCCTTCCCCATGGTGATGGTTCACACAAGAAGGAGAGAGCACACCGTGAGACAGTAAGCCGGGCTGGCATGTTCATAACAGACCTTTCTGATGGGAACTGGGTGGGATTCCTGTAGAGTCCCACTGATGCCTTCCAAGGGCAGCTGGTGAACAATTACTGAAAACTGCCACTGTGACGTGCATGACAACTAAAGATATGACTTTCTCAGCTGTGTTCAAATGAAGATGGAGTAAGGGATGTACAGGAGCCAGATGTCATCAGCAAAACAAATACTTGTTTGTCAAAAGATCTGTTCTCTCAGTTGGCAAGTGGGGGGCATCTGTCACCTATCTTGATGATGAAGCTGAACTGAGATGCAACCAATCCATTCATCATCTGCAGCAACTTTCAAGCTATAGTGGACATTGATGCAAAACGACAGGACTTTCAAAGTATGAACTACTTATTACCTGGCCCTTGGTAGAAAATGACTTTAATTTGTACAGTAGTGATAATCTGCCCACCGTTACCCCTACTTTTATGCTATTAAAAAAATGACTCAACCCTGTAAATACACCACTTGGGTGGACATAGTCTTGCTCAAGTGCTCTTCCCCAGCTACAAACTATTTCAGTACTCACTCATGGCTAACATCTGCCCATTTCTCAAGGTAGGGTTAAAATAACACTTTGCTACAAAGACCTTCACCTGAAACATAGGAAGAGAACAGCGTGTGCTTCTCATTCCACTGGCCTTAATACCCCCAAGCTCTCTGCTCCTGTCTGGTCTGTGATTACTTGTCATATACAGTTTTTAATCCATTTCTCTGCCTATTCCAGGTCATCTGTCACTTGTGGGTTGCCATGCCTGGAGCAGACACAGATATACACAGAGATAACATAATAGGCTCTTGTTACCAGTAATCTGAAAAGCCATGGTCCTTAGTAAAAAGACTACAGTCAGAACACTTTTCCAGACAAAGAACAAAAGTTGTCCTGAGGGAAAGTTAATCAAGCTTTATGGAAATGAAAGCCAGGCAGTTAAGAACAGACCCCACAAAGGTCAGTGTAGGCTGAGTGGTAAAACCTGTGGACTCTCAAATCCTGTGGACTCAGGAGACTTAGGCTTTAGGGGCAAATGCCAGCCATAGATGTAAAGCAGCCTTTTTGTTTAATAGATGAACCACTACTGGAGGGGGAGGTATAATGCCAGTGTCACAAGGAACATGGGGTCAAGACTTCATGGAAGCACTGTACTAGCCACACACGTCTGGTATATTGTTTTATACCATGGTAAATGTTAGGGTTTTTTTCTCTTGACATTGATATACTATACACTGTAGAGCTATACAAGCTAACAAGATGACTTAATAGGTAATGGTGTTTGCTGCCAAGTCTGATGGTCTAAGTTTGATCCTAGATACCCAAGTGGTGGAAAGAGAGAGGGAACTCTCACAATTTGTTCTCTGACTTCTACACATGTACCATGGCATGTGCATGAGCATATACTCTCTCTCTCTGCCTTTCTCTCTCTCTCTCTCTCTCTCTCTCTCTCTCTCTCTCTCTCTCTCTCTCACACACACACACACACACACACATACACACACCATACATACATGCAGACACAAACATACAGATTCCCACATACACCACATACATACAGACACACAGATATGGACACACAGACATGCACACAGATGCATACACACACAAACACACACACACACACACAGAGTAAATGTAAAACATAAGAATAATATATTGAACATAATTTACAGAAAATATTTGGACATAAAAAAGCATATGAAATATATAAAATATTGAGATAGTTGATTGTGATAAATTATATCAGTGAAGCAACAGATTTTGATATTTTCATTGGTAAGTCAACTAGTGTGTATCATTTTTAAGGACAGCAAGACTGTCCATATTTGACATATTTTGAGCCTGAATACTTTAATGAAATGGCGTTTAATGGGAATATTTAACCATCACATGTTCCCCTGCTTTGGTTTAGAGAAACAAATAGTTTTGTTATATAGGAAATTCACAAATGGCGTTCCCATTAAAAATTGTTTTAAAGAGCACACTTAAGACATTTATGTGAATCCTGTAGATGTGGTGGCGGCTGCTGTAAATTTAGTTATCAGTTGGTGATTATGTGAATCTTTGTGTTTGATTGCCTCTAATTCTAATTGAGATGGCCCTGAAATCTGTCAGATCTGGGACACTGTGTGAAAGAAAGGCTTTGTTCTCTAACTCAGCAAACCTGGTCTTCAGTTCTGGCAGTCATGGGATTTCTGTGACACCAGATCAGATTTTCCAAATGACGCTCTCAGGGGGGCTAAGTCTGACATGAGTGTTAAGAAACATATAGCCTACCCTCTGGAAAGCAAATGTTGCATAAGCCAGACTTTTCTCTGTCTACTTCTGGCTTACTTGCTTGTGTTTTTGACTATCATCCTTTCCCTGGTTGTGTTGCAGGAAGTGTTCTGGATGGATGGCGGCTGGAAGCCCATCACCACCGCCAGCTCGTCTTTAACACTGAAGCACGTACCTGGGCATTAAGTAATGAAAATTTTGGTAAGGAAGAAAGCTGACAACAATAGCATATCACTTTTCTTATAAGGTCACCTTAATCTCAGTTCTATTTTATAAATAGTGGCATGATTATTCTCTAAACATCTCTGGCTGTGACAGATGTCTGCTTCTCCAAGGTTTATCTTGATTTTAAAAATAAGTGACGTGGGCTTTTGAAAACAAGACTAACACCATGCCTGTGCTCTTTGTGCCATTGTTAATGTGTTACTACATGTCACGTCGCTGGGTCCTCTTTGTTCTCAAAAGGTCTATTCACCCCATACATTGCATCTCTGAGGGAAAGTTCTGGTGTTAAGCATCTTTTCAGCAGAGTCTACGTAGAGTACAGACTCCTAGTGTTGAGGAGTTGACTGATGCTGCTCTCTATAACTATTAAAGCTCTGACAGCATTGAAGAGTCAGGTCAGAGAACTAAAACTGGGTCTACTTCAGACAAATAAGGTTCCAAATAATCGAGAAAAGTTGTCATGTAGGGGCTGTTAGAATGGAAAGGATACACTTCATTTTGAGACAGGATTTCATCACTATGTAGCCTTGTGTGGCCTGGAACTCACTATGTAGAACAGGGTAGTCCCGAACTCATAGAATTCACTTATCTCTGTCTCTCTCATCCTAGGATTGAGGACATCAATCCTAGCCTTGGCCCAAATGCCTTTATTGGTCTAATTTTTATCCCGTGTTTCTCCATGTGACAATATGTAATTTAATTTCCATATACTTGCATGAAATTAATGTATAATTAATGTGCTTACTATTGTGTTGCATTACTAATCTGTGCTGTATATATAATGTGTGGTCTATTAATAGAGACGGGTAAGAGGAAGAGGATGATGGTAGAAAGAGCTCAGTAGTCCCAAGGGTATGCATGTCAATTACTAGGAAGGTCAGTTTATCATTGACCTTCAACTGGAGAAATGTCTACTGGAGATATTTTGCATAGAGACAGCTGATATTAGAATAGAACACAACAGAAGAGTCACTGAAATTTCACTGTTTCCATAAAGAGTATTAATTGAGAAATGACACCTTAATAATTTTAGACCTAAAATACGATTAAATGCAGTATTCCATGTTTTTGGCTAGAGATATTTTATCATGTTGTCTACGTTTATGTTTTCCAGAAACCATATATGAGGAATACATCCATCTCGTGCTACTTGTGTTTCCTTCTGAACAGTCACTTTCTAACTGAGGCTGGCATTCATCTCTTCATGTTGGGGTAATTTCATCTTTAATTGTAGCTGTTATCATGTTAGTGGACATGATCATTTGTCCCTGAATGTCTTGATGCTGAAACTATATTGTGTTTAGTTTCCTTGTATGTAGGTCTTCACTCTTCAGTGTAGGATATCAGGTGACTGTGGAGCTGCTTGGGGGACTTGTGAGTCCTTAGTTGAGGATTTTCGCACCTTGGCACTATTCCATATGTGTATTCTATCCCCTAAAGCAATTGAGTTTTTTGCTATAACTATTCCATATACTGATATCATGTATGTAAGTTGTCCTCATTAGATAGATTGTCATTGGCTGACATGGTTTGTTCCTGATCTTTTTTAGAATAACTGTTTTTCCTGGGGCTTTAAGAATCACTCCACAGTCACGTGATCAATGTGTCTTTTATTCGGGATATTAAATGTGAGTTTTAACCAAAGTGAATAAATTTGTGATCATCCATCTTGTATTTAGCCAAATCTTCAGTGACTATGAAATCATCCTAGCATCAGACCACTATGGGCATCATGAAAAACAGACATTTACTCTTACAGTTGTTAAGTGAAAGAGTTCAGAGTTCAAGATTTTATACTTACTAGCCCTCAAAGTTTCATGGAGCCTGTATTTCTAGACAACTAATAATCAATTCAAGAGCACTCATTAAGCTATGACACAGATCAGGTGCTATTCCAGTTTCATTGTGATAATCTGAATGTGGTTACTTACAAACTATCCACTTAACCTTCCTATGATCATTAAGGTTGGACAGTTGGACAGTCTTCCTCAAATTAGCTTAGACTGCCAACATTGTACTTTATTTTTGATATTTCCTTTCATCCATTGGACTGTCAGATGCACAGGGGCAGAATAAGACTGGACTTTTTCCTAGTGAAGATAAATGATCTTGGTTGTTGTATTGTTTATCTATTCAGTCAAACAATATCACCCTCCTCCAAAGTTCTTGGTTTTGTGTCTTCTCACAGCTGTGTCAGTGTAGGTCTCCCTAAAACAGAGGCCAACTGGATAGATGTAAGATATGACCTGGAGAAAATTGAAAGTCTTATTCAAGTGAGTACACATTTTTCATTTTTTTTTGTTTTAATATTAGATATATATTGTTTATATTATAAATTTTATCCTCAAGAATTTCATATATATATATATACATATATATATATATATAAAATATGATCACATCTACCTCCCGTTTTACTCCTCTCAAGACCTTTTTTCTATCTCCCCACTGTGTCTGTTCCCAACTTCATATCTTTTGTTTCTTGCTCTTTTGATAGCCTACCAAGTCCAATTAATGTTGCCAGTATGAACATGGCCACGATACTATCCACTTAAACACAGAAAAATAAGAGTGGGGCACCAACAAAAGAGAATAATTCTTTTTCTCTTAGTAGCTATCACATGCCAACAGGTTGTTATGAGGGCAGAGCCAGGAGAGCACATCCTCTTTTAAGCTGTCATTTTGGTGGACAAGATCTGTGCATATTACAGAGTACTTTGAGTTCATGCATGTGACAGCCACTTTGGATCCAGAAGACAGTATTCCACTGCACTTCTTCTGGCTTTTAACTTTTTTCCTGAATCCTTTTCATCAGTATCCCCAGAGTTTTGGCAAGACAGGGGGTGGGGTTCATAAAGGTGTCTATTTAGTGCCGAGCAGTCAATCTCTTCTTCATAGCTCTTTGACCAATTATACTTAGCACTGATTGCTTATCACTGGGGAAAAAAGGGAAGTTCCTCTGACCAAAGTTGATGGATACCAGGTCTACTGACACAACCATAAATACTTAGTAGGTAATTTGGCAGCATAGCCATTAAGAAAATATCAGTAGCAGGCTCTACCTTAGGGCACAAAGCCACTCAGTCATCGGCTTTTGCTCAGGAGTATAGTACCAGGCATAATTTATTATTATTATTATTATTATTATTATTATTATTAATTATTAAACAGTTTTCCAATCCAATCTAAAAGCAGTTAGTTATCCAAAAGAGCCATGTCACTACACTAGCCACATTCTACATGGCAAGTTGGTATTGTGCTATGTTGGGGCAAGTGCTGGGTCAGGTTATTGATGTCATTTTTTTTCCAGAAAGAAAACATTTAACAGCTATGAAGTATGCATCTCTTATGTTTTTTATACAAATTCCTGTGAAATACCATTTGAAATAATAATATTTGTGAAGAAATATATGAACTTTGCAAAGCCTTCTAAGACATTGTTTTTAAATTCTAATTACTGTTAAGATTTACATCTTTATCAGAGCTGAGAACCATCTGTTGACAGATGCTGGGCTCTAGTGTAGAGCCTATTACGATTATTTTGCTAAATGCATAGCGTGAAAGTGACTCCTAATGACATCATTATACCAATAGATTAGTGTATTTCCCAAAACTCATCACAGAAGCTTCTTTTTGCCCTAGATGGTGATTGACACAGATACCTCAACTAGTCAAGGTGCAGAGGATGAGAGCCTGCAGAGTGCTCAGCCCTAAATGGGAATTCTGTATCCCACACCCTCTTCCCAAGACTCGGGTATCTGTATATGAGAGGTATTGGAAAAATTGTTAGCTCCTAGGGCAGTAGATAACTCCAAGGAACGAGCGTGTGCTCAACACAGCAGGGCAGCTGCATATATGAACACATACACATTTGATAGTACACTCAAGACCCACAAAATCTCAAGTCAAATAAAATCCCAACATGAAATGTGGAAGATAACATAAAATTCACTCCTAACTGAAGAAATATTGGCAATCAGTAGTTGCCGAGAGAAGAGAAGTAAGCTTTCTTTAAGAGTGTTGTCTCTGGTTAGCTCACCTAGCAACAGTGGATGGCCACACATCTAGTAAGAGTATATGGTCAGCACAGATTATACTTAATTCAAAAAGAAAAGAAGAGGGCACAAAGTTGGGTGGGTAGGGAAGGGGTGTGGACAAGGAAGAAGTTGGAAGAAGAGTAAATATCAAAACAAGTGTACAAAAATATTAAGGAACTACTAAAGGAATAAAAAATTAGATTCAGTGTCTAACTCACACATCAAAAACTTATTTATCTGCAAAATAGGTTACAGGAAAGGGACCCAATGTCACATGAACACTAGATTGAGGGTTTTTGTTTTGTTTTGTTTTGTTTTTCCTGAGGATTATAGATCATCTCTGCCTAGAGAGACCAGATGACTTAGTAGCAGGTTCTGCTGAATCTAATCAAGAAAGATTAGGAAACTCATCCTAAATGACAATGCTGAAAGCTATATTTTGTCCTCATGGAGCAAATAACCTAGTCTGAAGAAGTGATTCTTATTTCAGTGAGAGAGAATTACAATGGAAGGCCCGAAAAGGTCTTGAAAGATAAGTTGCCATTAGAATCACAGTACACAACACTAAGTCAGGCTGAGCGCAGAACATCTCAACAGGTGATTGGCCACATGTTAAAACAGAATACTTAAGCAGAACAAGAGTCTCCTAACATACTAGCCATCATATCAAGGATATCATTAATCATACCAAGAAGAGGAAAGTCACAATCAAGAGCATGATTAGTCTTATATTAGTATCAGATAAGCCAACATGATGGAAAATGGAACTGCTAATGCCAAGAACAACATTAGTGACAAAAGAAAATTCCTGAAGAAGAAACACTGATTTTTAGTATATATGCACCAAGCAACAGAGTCTCAAAATTCATGACACAAAAATTTAACAGCTCAAAGGAGAAACAGACAAATTTATGATTACAGTTGTGGATTTCACCATCTCCTGCCCAATAACTAACTAAACTATGAAGTAAAAATATTCCAGAAACAGGAATCATGACAAAGCCAACTAATGGGATTTGACCTTATGCATGAAGCATTCTACCCAATGGCATAAAAGCAAACTTTTAAAAATCCACAGAGAACAGTCACCAAGACTAAATATCTCCCAAGCCGTACTCACCAGAATATTGATTGTGCAGAAAGTATGTTTACAACACAATGGAATCAAACTGGAGATAAAAAGATACTATAGGAAAGTCCCCCAAATTTTCAAATTAAACAATATATTTCTAAGTAATTCATGGGTCAAGACTAATTCCCAAATATATGCAAACAACCTCACAGATGAATAAAATGAAATCTGGTCTGTTAAAATGTGAATTGCTAAAGATGAGGAAACTTTAAAAATTCAATGCATGAATTAGAAAAGAGGAAAAGTGCTAAGCATCAAGTCAGCAACTAAAGTTATGTCTCACCAAATTAGAAGAATCACAAAATGAATTCAATATGAGTAGAAGGAAGAAAAGAATAGATCTGGGAGCAGGCATTAATGAAGCTGAAATCAGGAAGGCAGAAGGAAAATCAATGAAACATAAAGGTACCAATAGGAAAAAAAATCAATAAAATTTATAAACATCTAAAAAGAGATGGTACCAGGCATCGGCACCATGGATGGAACTGGTGGTGATTGGCACAGGATCTGTGGGGATAGAATCTGTCACTGTTTCCCTCAGTATTTTGTAACTGTACCAATGATCTACAGGAAATGAGAACATTCTTCAAAGACTATAAACTCCCCAAAATATAACCATGAAGAAATTGGTGATTGGTGATTCAAGTGCTACTACAACCACCAACATTGTTCTGCTCGCCATGTAGAATCTCCTAGAAGAACCCTCAGAACAGCTTGCCTTCCTCCAGCATCCTGAAGCCTATTCCAAGCATTGCTTATGACACGTACAACTTTTTTATAGAGTGCAGGAAGAAGGAAGTCCCTCTAATTCAGTTTAGGAGACTAATTTTACCCTGATGTGAAACTTGATAAAGATACATTAAAATACGAAACCAAAGATAAACAACTCTCATGCATTTAGTATAAAATTCCTCAATACAATATTAACCAATCAGATCTACCAGTGTATTAGAAAAGGAATTCTACATCATTACTGTATAGAATTTATTCTAGGTATGCAAATCTTTTCATTATTCCAAGACCTATCAGTCAATTCAGGTTGACATATCAGGAGCCAAAAAGGAGAATCATATCAATTGATTTAGAAAAGTCATGATAAATTCAGCACCCCTTATACAGGATGGAGTTTCCTTTTATAATGACTGTCCATACCCCATTGTGTGATTGCCTTTTGATAGAGAGTCTTTAAAGAGTGATTTAAGTTTAAACAGAGTCATTAGGATGATTGTAATCCAATATGGCCAACGTCCTTAGAAGGGCAGGAGGCCATGATCCAAGGAGGGTACTCACAGGAGGAAGATACCCTGAGGAGACAGAGAGAAGATAGGACAGGCAAAGTGAGAAATCTTGGGAGATCATTCCCGGCACATCCCTCTGAGACTGATCACCTTCAAAATTCCAGAAAAGTACACGTCTTTGTTTAAAGCCACCCAGCATATATGAAATTGCTATAGCAGCTTCAGCAAACCGCTGTAGAGCTACTTCAAGACAAAATTTCTCAGCAGAATAGGAACAGAGGAAGTTCTTCAACTTAATGTAAAATATGTACTATGATACTTAAACTAACACTCTTGCCGTGAGGGAAAGACACTTCCCCCGGGATTAAAACAAATCTCTCACCACCTTTATTCACCATGCTTTTTATTTTGGTGTATCCAGCCAGTAGATCAAAGGATATAGGTGGCCAAGGTACGAAAGGAAAAGATACAGTCCATACAGTGAAAGAACCCAGTCTAAAAATGCTTCATGTTGTGTGAGTCCAACTATTTGTCTTTGGAGAGATGATAAAATTACAGAAAAAAAGGATGATGGTTAGCAGGGCTAGGTGAGCAGGAAGAGTGTGGTGTTCTCATCACAGTTCTACTGCAGTGTTCGCCATTGGAATGGTGGATACCTGCCATTCTATACTTTTTAAAAATCCATATAATATATATTATATTATATGCTAAACTGTTGATTTGGAGTCTCTGGTGGATTTGCCAGCTTCTAATGGCAAAGCAAACTGCACACATTCTTCTAGAACGCAAAAAGGAAGAAAAAATGAAGAGGTAAAAGTCTAACAGTGTCCTTCAAAGCCCAAGCCCAGTGACTGTTGCCCTCCAGCTGCTCACCATTTCCATCCTGGGACCAAGACTTTCAAGGCACTGAACACACACTGTAGCTATGTGGGCGTGTCCACTCACTGGGTCTAACAAACGCACAGAGTGCATGAAGCATACTAACCGTGAAGGAAACTGGAATAAGATCAAGGGACCAAAGAGACCTCAAGCCATTCTGCTGTGTTTTCCCCTATAACACAACTGCTCAAAATGTTATTTTTAATAAAGCTAATCTTAAAAGGATGCATTCTATGTAATTCCATTTCTTTCACATTCTTGAAATGTTAAAGGTCTAGGATTGGACAGGGGGATGAAAACTGGTAAACTCTGGAGAAGGGAGAAACATTACATCAACATGAATTTCACTGCTAAGAAATTGTGCTGTGGCTAAGCAAGTTCCTGCAGGAAAATGCAGAAGAGGGTCAGATGGTCTCTCAATATGCTCTCTTACAGTTATATGGGCTTCAACTGATTGCAAGATTTAAATTTAATTTAAGGGACAAAATTTATTGTTTATAGGAAGTTGCTAGTATCGTACCTAGATTTTTCATATGACCTCATTTTCTCTTTTTCAGTCTATTCATATTGACACTACTTTATACACTGACAGCGACTTTCATGTGAGTACAGTTAGGTTTTTCAAAATTGCTATTTTCCAATTCTTCAGCCATATTCCCATAACTTCACCGAAATAGTTACAGTTTTAAAATCTAACTTACAGTGGGTTCTCTTAGTGTTTGACACATGACATTTCTGAGGGAGGGTTGAATTTTTGGGACTCATGGCAAAATGCTCCATAAGTACTACTTTTGTAATGGTGTCAAATCACAATGGAAAAAAAATGCCAACCTTCCATCAGTGTCAAACAAAATCTCTTACATGTTTCTGTGACGCAGTCAGATCATCATAGAATTAGCTGTAAAATAACTAAGTGGGGTTGACTGTTTTTAAATCAAAGTCTTATTCAATGTGAAAATGAATAATGGGAAAAGGATTTTTTGTTTGTTTATTTTTTTAAACTGGCTCTTTTCTTTTTAGCCCAGTTGCAAAGTTACTGCAATGAACTGCTTTCTCCTGGAATTACAGGTTATTTTACAGGAGTACAGTAACATGACTCTTAATGAAACAATAAGAAACGTGCTCTACCTTGCAAACAGCACTCTGTCTTCTAACAAGGTGAGTGATCCAGCAGCCATAGAGAGCTGCATCTGATATTTTTTGTTTGCTTGAGATAAGGCATGTATATATAAGCAGAGTCTCCTATGGTGTGCACAGAAGAGAATTTGATTCCAGTGGAGTGGTGTCCAAAAGTGGTACTAGTGCTGGCATGCACAGAATCCTAAACTTGTTGATCCCCTTGGTAATAAGACATTTCTGAATGTGCTTTAGTGTCAGAGTCATATTGATTTTAAATACCATATTGACAAGTGATTGCAGTGGATAGACATTAATGTGATCAAGTGTTTAGCATCAAAACTGGTAGCTCACATTTATTGGGTTATGTCTTAATACCACACGCTGATCTTTATACTTTGGACTGATAAGGTACTAAATCCTCAAAATCAGTCTTAGGGACTGGTCTCTTTTTTCACGTCTAGCTGTCTCTATTTCTGTTTGAATGGTAATGCACTCGGGAAGCACAAAGCTAACCACGTGCCCCAGTTATGTAGCTAAAGGCACAAGAGCTGTGATTTCTGCTCCAGCTTCTGTCCTCTCGCCTTCTAAAAATTTAAGTAATGGAAAAATTAGAATAATCAAAAGTGTTAATGATTCAAGTATTATTTAAACCATCCCAGACAGCATGAGCAGGTAAGGGTTTTAGGAAGCAAATACTAGTGACTCCTGTGGTCAGCTGAGGGGGAAGCTGCACAGATGCCCTGAGGTGCACACAGAATGGTGGCTTGAGGGGAACAACCATAGTGAGTAAAACAAGGTGCAAGCAAAGGAACGCTATCATCAGAGGGGGCACGGTAAAATGATTTCGTTTAATAAGCACGTCAGTATACCCGTTTAAGAAGCACATGTTCTGAGGAAGGAGTCAACGTGAATCAGCTAATCAGTGAATGAGTGAACCTGCCAGTTAGTCATTAAGCACAATTGCAGCAGTTACAGGGTTCTTTCTGGTATGGAGAGGGGTTAGTCAAGAAGGTGGTATGTTACACAGGGTCAGGGAATGGGTGTCAGGGACCCTCAAGGAGAGTCTTTAGGCAGACACAACTGGAGATGCAGTGACCTTGAGATGCCTTAGCTTCTCCTCCCAAAGGCTGGGCTGCCTCAAGTGTCTTCTCAGATGCCACCTTCTCAGTGAAGTCACTTAGTCATATTCGCCATGCTTTGCTCACATCCATGCTCGCTGTCCCTGGCTCTACACTTGTTCCACACTGATAATCATGCCCTAGAGTCAGTAGTAGTAATTATCAGTTGCCATTAGAAAACCAGCCTCAGAGTACATACATTTTAGAGTTCTTTTGAATTGTTATTATGATTCCTGGGACATACACTTCTCACAGGCTTCCATCACTTGCGATACTTACCAAGTGAATCTATTCATGGTTAAATTACTTCTGTAATACGTTATCATTACTTATCAGTGGTAACAGATAACTCACCACAGTATCAATGCTGAACTTTAGGCTGCATGTTGGTGCCACCCCCAAAATGACAGTTTGGCATAAATACTGGAAAAGTGAACAGGACTGCATGGTTGGGAGACCTGTGTGGAGTTTCAGTTTACATGCCATTGTCAATGAGCCGCTAAGCATCCTTGATTTCCTTTCTGACATTGTTTTCAGGACCAACTAGAGAGCCCTATTAGCATTATGACAGTGTCTGGCATTCAGTGTGTACCTTATACATATTGGGGAATCTGAATTCCAAGAGCCTAATGAATATGAAATCTAATTTTGATTTTTGCTGGCACAGCCTTGGTGGCTCAGATGATCTCTAAAATGTTTATTCATGGTGGTTGCAATTATAGTATTCTAGCTGTCCCCAAAGCTAGGTTTATGGCATTTGCCTAAGTGAGTCAGATCAACCAATAGCATTCAGACTTTGTGCTTAATGCTGGGAAACAAAAGAAATACGATTATGCTTCCCAGGAATAGTTAGGCAACAGTCATGTAAAAAGGCTAAAAGTAAAAGGCTAAGTCCATGATATATGAATACCTAATTATTATATATGTGATATCTGACACACACACATATACGTACACACTGTAGTATAGAACAGAAAAGCAAGTGCTCAGGAAGTACGGACTTAGAGAGATACAAAAGAAGAAATACCACCACAACAAGGAACAACAATCACAACAACAACAACAGCACAGTGATGGGCTTTAAGCAGGAAGGACACAGTGTAACATGAATGTCCTGTGCATTTGCAAAGATTTTAGTTCAACATAGGACTACCCAACCCCTATAAGTCTCTTAACTCTTTCTCTCAGTTCTTCAAAACATGGTTTATTTTGCCAGTGTTTTCATGTCTGAAGACCTCGCCATGTGTTTCCAGTAGTATGATAACCCCCAATGAAGAAGTGTGTTCCGTCTGCAGATCTAATTCTTCCTCCTTGTTCAGCAGAATGTAGCAGAATCTGGTTGCAAGGAATGTGAGGAACTGGAGGAGAAAACCTTCACAGAGTTTTTGCAGAGCTTTATACGTATTGTCCAAATGTTCATCAACATGTCCTGACTGCATGCGAGCCTCAGTGTTTCTGCTAAGACACCTGCGCCTGCTGCTCAGGGGCAGCACAGCCCTGGACATTTGCAATCTGATGGGGAAACAAAGCTTCCTAACAAGGAGCTGATGAGCCACTTGGATCACATGAGGAGAGGGAAAGAGCTCTTCTCGGACTTATTTTTGCTTGTTTATTTTTAATTTATTACTTCAGTTGTACATATTTGTAATATGACAGAAGATGTGGAATAAACTTGTATGCCTATTTTATCAATTGAAATTTAACTCTTGCTTTACCCTTTTTATTAATGTGTGTTTGGCTGTGTGTGATGTTTGTGTGTATCCATGCTTATCTTGGCGGGGATGTATGTGTGTGCAGTGCACGCATGTGCAAGTGTGTCAAGATTGACCTTAGGTACCTTGCTCATTATTTTCTACCTTTTTGTTGTTTTTGTTGCCATTGCTGTTTTTAAGGCTGTATCTTTTTCTTAACCTGGAACCCAGTAAGTCTGTGGGACTAACTGGCCAGTGACCCCTGGAAATCCTTCTGTTTCTACTTCCATTGAAGTGGGATTACAGACACTTGCCACATCTCTGGCATTTTACATGTGTGCTGATGATCTGAACCCAAATCCTCATGCGTGTGTGACAAGCACCTTCTCAACTGAGCCATCTTTCCAATCCCTAATTCCTATGTTGTAGCAAAGGAAGGGCATCTTTTGTTTGTTTGGGGGTGATAGTCCTTCAAGGAAAGTACAAGAATACACAGAAAACTACTGCTTACATTAGTGTTTCACAGCTTTGTTTCATTCACACAAATTTTAATGCCACACACACTTGTTGAGTTATTTAAAGGGCTGACTTGTTGGACTCCATTTGGTTTGACAAAAAATACAGTTGTTCACAGGTGCTGGCAAAATGGCTCAGGGTGAGAATATTTCCTGCACAAACATGACGGTTCACATTTGCATCCCCAGCATCCTTAGAAAGCTGGTCATGGCCATGTCTACCCTGCGCTGTGTGGAGGAACAGAAGGATCATTGTGGCTTGCTGGCCACGGGCTTGGATACAGGTTCAATGAGTTACACTGTCTTAAGAGTACGAGAAGAGTGGTAGACTAGGGCACTCCATACGCACACACACTCACATGCATTCAACACCCAAAGACAACTAAAATAACATTCATGTGCTCTTTTCATCCTTACTAATACCATTCACTGTTCTGTCTAAAATTAGTAAGCTTTCTAGCATTCCCATTGCTGGAAAGTGGGGGAAATGTACCATTTTTTAACTTTAATTTTCCAATCTAATTGTTAAAGAAAAGTTGGTCCCCATCCAGTGTTTGTTTATCTGAAGAAAGGGAGATGAAAATGCTAGTCATATTACTGATGGTATTTGATGGTGACTAATAACCCACTTGCATTGTATAAACAAACAGAGGGTGGTTTTAAAATTTGCAATGTTTCTGTGCTCAAAGATACTGCCTCTAAAATGTCACACATCACAGCTGATTTTAGGAAACTCGAGTTGTTAAAATCCTTTAACTGGATATAAAGTATATGTGTATGAAGTGGTCATATACAGCCATCTTTTAGTTACCCTAAGAGTTAAAGTGATCATGTACTACCATCTGAATTTAACTTCATCTTCCTTCTTTAAAGTCAAACATTCACATCTATTTCGAAGTACAAGCTTTCCACACCCTTCCACTGGCCAACCCAGGGTACCTTCCTGGTGGATACTATGTTTACATCTCACCTAAGTTTTGAAAATATTTGTCATACATTTTCTATAATGAAAGAAGCACAAAATCATATATCTAATGCCAAATGGCCAAGGTAAGCCAAATAAAAATTATACTGATAATCCAACATACTGTTGATGGATAGATTCTTGCATTTTCTTTATTTCAAGCAAAGAAACGATGTATGAGAGGATATTATCTGCATGCTCTCTCTAGTAATAAAGTAAAAGGACTCTGAGGTGGGACCTGGAAGCACAAGCATAACTAATAAGTAATTTGTGAGCCAAGAGAATTTTATAATGCAATTACAAGTCTAGTTTCATATACTCTCATTCTTTATCTGATACTAGTGAATCAATAGATTTACCTTCTTCTGCTATTGTTACTGTAGTTGTAAAGAGGGAATTATATGTTTTGATGCTGTAGTTTATGGCTGACAAATGCAATAACTTATAAAAATCAAACCAACACACACAAAATAAAAATCAAGTAATTTGATTGTTCTCTCATTTCTGTCCCCAAGCAACAAGAAATCCCAGAGAGCATATTCCTGTTCCTTCTCTTGTGTGAGTATGTAATTCAACATAAACCATCTGTACTCACAGGAAAATCATGCTTAACATATGCATGCAATGCCTAAATATTTTGCCCAGAGGAGCTCCCATTTCCCAGGAGATTTGGTTCTGTATTTCTGAACATGTCTAGTGACTGAATTGTGTTCTCAATAAGACTGTGTTGTGTAAAATATTTAAGTGTATGAAGAGTCCCTTGGTTCTAATTGTGTAATCTACCTAGCACAACACAGAAGAAAATTAACAAAACACAGACAAGCTTTTATCCTATAATTTATTTCTTCAGCCCTGAATTTTGAAATAGGAATTAAAGAAACCATGGAGACTGTTGTAACATAGATGCAGATTTGAAAGGTGCTACATTCAGCCTTTAGAAATAGTGTCAGACTTTTTTTGTTTGTTTTGTTGTTGTTTTTTGTTTGTTTTGTTGGTTTTTTTCATTAAGCATTCACTATTTTAGTCATACTGGTACCTTAATTATTGGAAATCTACTCAGTGTGAACATTTTAACAGATGCTGTAAGAAGGCCATAGTGTCAGCCTTCCTGAGTTTCACAATCCTGCAGAAACATTGTATTATCTAGCTCTTTTTCAAAGCTCTGATTTTGTGTCCATCAATTCTATGAAGGGGATCAAGGATAATCAGGTTGATTCAAGGTGTTTGTTCAAAGAGCACCTCTTGGAGGGAGTGACAGGTGAGCTGAGCTGTCAGTGGATAGGAGACAAGCTAGAGGAGGAGTGAAAAGAAAGACTGGCAGACAACACTCCAGTCAGTGAAGACAGAGTGTCCTAGAGCAAAAAATCCCAAATAATCCAGAATAACCAGAAGGTGGAAAGATGGAAAAGAAAGTGCGGTAATGGAAGAGTTAACTGCTTCCTGGAGCGACACTAATGACTTTTCTGTCTGACCTGTAGAAAGAAGACTTGTAACATTTAAAAACAAAAACAAAAACAAAAAACAGCAACCTACCTTGAACAGAAGACTTTGAGTCTTCTCCTTGCAGATAAATATCAGGCTCATAAAATGTGTCACTGTGTGGGAGTGCCATCTCTACCATTTGACAATTTCTTGGAACACCGATTGGATAACGATATCAGCAAGTAATTACTCACGATGACCGCCCTGCATCCAGCATGAGGGGCTTGCAAAAGTCAATGGCATATGTACAATAAAGCATCAGGCTCTACAGGAGCAGGAAAGATCGGTGGGAAAAACATCTTGGGACAAAGAAGGCTTTTTGAACGAAGGATTTTCTAAATCTTACATCACTAAAAGCTGTTTGAAATAAGGGATGCTATTTATTCTCATCAAGATAAACCAAGTAGAGGAAGGCCATGGAGTGACAGCTGGGGAGAGTTGAAATGAGAAGTGAAGGAGGTGAGATGGAGCTGGGTAGAGAGAGACAGCATCTGAAGTAAAATTAGCCGGACATAGCATTGGGGACAGATATAACAAGGCTTAGTAGACATGGAAGCTGATGGGCTTAAAGGAAGGCAGAGGAAAGAAGAAGCATCTCTCAGTACATGACAGTAAAGAGCCTAGGGGGGAAATTAGAATGTCAGCGCATGGATGGCTCTGGATGGCGGGCACTATCCTTTCTATAGGACTTGAAGATTATTGGTGTTAAGCCATGATCAGTTTCCAGACATGAGTGAACAAGGTCAAGCCCCCAACGTGTCTGTAAGCCCTCTTCTCAGGATGCACCAGGATGGTGGTAGTAATAATAATTCTTTTATACAAGGATGAGTCTTTACATTTCACAAAGCACTTTCATCTGTATTATTTTATTTGGTGAGAGTGTTTGCCTCTCTTGAGCACTGATTCAATGAGAAACAGCCTTGGAAATATTTGAGTATTGTCAGTGATGTGTAAAAAGAAAAAAAAAAAAATCCAGCAAGAAATGACCTGAAAATTTTGTCTGAACTCAGCTGTGTGTATATTTGTGCCCTATGGCCACTTGTATTTCTTTTTAAATAAACATGAGTTTAATACTTGGGGTGGAAAACTGTGTCTTATTCAAGAGTTCAAGATAGCATTTAAGTTCATATTTTTGGTTTATATTTTAATACTATTTTTTATTCAATTCTATTCTGCCTTTTATGAAACATGGCTCTTCCCACATGGCAAATGCACTAGTAAGCTTATCCAGCCTGAATAAGAAAGATGTTTGAACTATATTTATGAATAAATAAAGGCAGCTGCTAGACACAGCATTTTTAATAGCATAGCATCAAACATTCCATCTGAAAAGATTCCCACTCTTTTTATCCCACAACAACATCAGCCTTTGGCATCCCTGGGGTTGTAAAGGTGTGAAAACCACAGAGGAGCAATACTTCTACAAAGCACTCAGTTCAGAAGAGCAAGCAAAATGCAATGTGCTTAATGATCACTCTCTTCGGGGGTTCCTTAGCCTGCTTCTGCAGTGCTTTCCATGGGAAGTGTAGGCCATCAACACTGCTCTCGCCCACAACATGTTGGCAGACACAAGCTTCAGTCTAAATGGCTGCAATGATACTGCTTACCTACTCTCCAGCTGAATAGTTTTTTTTTTTTTTTTTTTTAAGAAGAGATTCTTTGCTTGGGTCAGAAAGTGTATTTGCCAAACTGAAAGCTGCATGTTAGAAAAGACTGCTAACTGCAAGTCCAGGAAAATCCCACCTCTTCCTGATGATGATATTATAACCATTTGAAGCATTGGATTGGCATTCAGATTTCTTCTTATTCAAAGGAATTGATATTCTGGAGGATTCTTTGGTACAAGGGTACTCACTTCATGCCATAATCCTTTCTAAAAAGGAAAACCATCAAATGTGCCCATTGAATTAATATTTGCAAGCAGTGGCAACAAGGCCCAATGACAAAAGCCGCAGGCGCAGTATTCAGGGTGGCCCACTGTAAAAAATTCAGAAACAGTGATTAAAATCGCCTAAAAGTCCATCTGTATTTCTCGTGGCTGTGTACCATCAATCATTATATGAAAACAACCCTAGTACTAAGATATCCCCTACTCCCTATAATTCAGTTTAATTTCCTAAGTTTTAAGCCCTCTTCTCTGCTGCCTTCATCATTTATCAGGAAGCATGTTAACACGGCTAGCTTGACCATGCATAAGATTCAGGGGTCTCCTTATCTTAGATAGCAAAGTAACTGTGTATAGCAATGTGTAGAATTCTATAAAGTCCTTTTCAGAAATAGGTCCATATGCACAGCCAAGTCTGGGCATTTTCCATGACTCGGGAGAGTTTACAAATGCCTCTAGGAGGGCTGAAGAGGAATTTCAGAGGTTAAAAGCATGCACTGCTCTTGCTAGAAGACCTGACTTTAGTTCACAACTGCCTATAATTACAGCTCTGGGGCCTCCAAAGCCCTCTTCTGGCCTCTGTGACTAACGACACTCAAGTGCACAAACTCACACCCACACGCACACATTCACCCATATATGCAGTAATTAATAAAATAAAATAAATCTAAAGAAAAGAATGCTTCTACAATACCCCAGACCATCACATTAAGCCAAAGGGTCAGATAATAGTACATTTGTAAAATGTGCATGTATGCGTTAAGGTGTGACTGAAGATACTATCAAAATTGCCGGGCAGTGGTGGTGCACGCCTTTAATCCTAGCACTTGGGAGGCAGAGGCAGGCAGATTTCTGAGTTCGAGGCCAGCCTGGTCTACAGAGTGAGTTCCAGGACAGCCAGGGCTACACAGAGAAACCCTGTCTCAAAAGACAAAACAAAACAAAACAAAAAACCCTAAAAAACCAAAATTCGCACTCTTACTAAACAGTTCCCCACAGGTGTGCTGCTCCAGCAGGATCCGAGGATGCACTTTTGAGCAGAAAGGCTGTCATAATGTTTGACATCAAAGAGCCTTTGTCTCTGAGTTGCTGCAGGAAGCCATAGACATGGCTAGACAGAAACCATCCGGAGAGACAGGTAAGTAGTAGTCATGTTACCCTGGCTAAATTCTTGACCACCTAGACCTGTGGGTTTAACATTGCACAAAGCTCTATGGTCTTATTGACTAACAAGGCTGTTGGGAGTTAAGTTAGGTGGCAGTTATGCTTCTTGAGTTGGTGACTTCCTTCCCAACCCTGTCCTTTTCCCACACGTAGACTCCCTCTTGCCTTAGTGTAGGCTTTCTGTAGGACTCCATTCACACCCCTCTAGCCTCAGGTTCAAAACAAGCACAGTGCTATTAAGTCAAGAATTTCCTGGGAGAAAGTATCTTCGTGTTGTGCTTCCTGGTTCCTGGTAGACTCAGAACTGTAAACTTTCCTACTTTTCTTTGTTTACCAATACTCTTCCAAAGTGCCTTTGTTATATTCGCTGGTTGCCTAGCAGAACACTGACTTTAAGCCAACCTAACCCCTGTCCTATCTCTCACCCATTTCTCCTTCAATATTTACTTGCACTAGCTATATCGATTGCTGTCTCCAAACTGAATACAATATTCTCCAGCTCCTACTATCCCCACCCCAATTCATCTTAAAGCGATTCTGTATAGTAGAGATTGTCCATCTCTTTTTAATGAGAGCTGCAATAGTTCTATTCCATTACCATTGCAGAATTCAACTGCTTACATTGTCCACACCAGTTATTGATTGGATGTATGATCCTGGGTACTTTCTGTTGCATTGTGACCTTCTCACATCAGTCAAAATTCAAATGTATGAGGTTTGCATTGCATTCAAGTCTAACCAAAGAGCATCCTTTACATTAGAGCTTGTTAGGGATCAGGAAAGCTGGGAGGCTGAGTGCTTTGGAACATGTCATAGTGGAGATTATTTCTTCTTTCAGTTTCTTTTATGGTGCTGTCTGATGAAACACTCTGTGCTCTTATCACTGATTCACAAAGGTGGGACCATTTGTTAGCTGTTGTTTATAATTAAGAAAGCACTGAGGTCATAGCTAGCATGGAGCATTAATTTGATTCTATCACCACATTTTCATCATTGAAAAAGTTTACGCAGATGATAGTAAACATATGAGATAGAAAATATTGGCACGTATTTATAAACTGCAGTTCCTGAAAATGTTACTTGAATAGATCATGATGTAAAAAGAAATGGAAAGAAAAAGTTGGCCATGCTTTCTCTTCAACACTGTTAGGCTCAAGGTTAACAGCTAAGCATAACTCTTGTTTAATTCTCCCATTGCCATGTAATCCTGTTTATGTCAGGAATACCTTTAATAGAATGTCACTTCAAGACACAGAGCTACAGAGACAGGTACTGTACATTACGTGCAAAATGAATACTCTACCCTGAGCACTCCTGAGCTTGCAAGTACATCAGGAGGTGATGCGTATGGTCTCCAAACTCTCCTTGGAAGTCACAGTGTTGCCACAGTGTTGATGTACCCAGTCAAAACATGTAACTTCCTTCAAGTGCTGTGACTGACCACTGAAAATTAAGTACAACACATTAAAAACTATCTTGAGAACACAGTTCCAGAAGCACACTTTCTATAGAAAACAATTATTATTTTGCTATATTAAATATGCCATTGATAAAACAAGGATACAAGTATTCGCTGTGCTATTAGATGGCAAGGCCAAAGCCCGTGATTGCTCACTGGTCATATATTGGGGCAGAAGAGTAAACTTAGATTCTAGAAACAACTGAGCTCTCTAGAAGCTATTGCTGGGATGATGAACAATTTATCACATTTGCAACAAATTTGGAAAACAAATTTACCATCTTAGGGGTAACTCACCATGGGAGATAATGTGCAAATTTAGAAGAACAAAGTTCTCCCTCTGCAAATAGGAAGTGCGCTATAAATATGGCAGAGATCACAGACAGGGAGGAAGGGAGGCAGGAGAGACCTGTGTGAAGGGTGTACTTAGTAAAGAGGCCTGAAGAGCACAAGAAGGGATAGCACGTACGTCGGCTCTGCTCTACGATAGTCTCCACTCTCTTTACTCACTACACCACACTCCATCTTACATGGCCACCATTGTCTGCTGTGGTGGCTCCCAACTGTTAACATACATTGGACTCAGCTGGAGGATTCACGTCGAACTTGGATTCCATGTTCAGAATTCTGCTTCTGAGGCTCTAAAGAGGATGAACTGTAGTTTGCACCTCTGCCTACAGTCAGGATGCCTTGCTCCATCTTAAACTTGCACGGCTTGGTTTCTGCCTGTGCTCTCATGACGAAGTGCTCAGTGTCGTCCCTGTTTTATAATGGTTGTCCTTCCGGAAGCAGAACGTTCACTCCACTGCAAGACAGCACCAACTCTTCTCTTCAATGTCATGCGTAATTATATAGCAGAGGAAGAATGTAAACTAACATCTACTTTTACAAAGTGGTACATGACATCACACTGGTAGATCTATGTTTATGGACATACTAGAGCGGTCTCAAGGATGGATCATGACTCCTGAAGGAGGTGACACAAAGTGGGTGCATAGTGTCATTCAATGATTTCTACTCTAAACTCTGTCTGTAATTTTCTCTTCACCAACTGCTGTGTGCCCTGATTTTCACATCCTGGGCCCTTGCAATGTGACCACCTCACTCACCCTGTCTCACAGAGGAGTAGAAACACACAAGGACCCTGCTCAGAACTTAGTGTTCTCACGTGAGGTACAATGGGGAGAAAAAAATTATTATGATCTTTGATCTCCAGGACCTCGCAAACTGTCTTCTCTTAGAGAAAGAATATATTTATTATTTCCCCCATCACCTCCTTCCTTAAAACCTAGCAATTTGATTTTTTCTGTGTAGTGTTTCTGCAAGCAACTTAATAACAAAATTGTTACTTCAGGCGATTTTCCTTGAGGGCCCCAAGAATCACAAAGAGAAGAACTAATCAGGGATGATGGCACCTGTCTGAAAAGGAGGGCAGTGTCCACATGAATTGGTCCTCAACAATCTTCCAGGGAATTCTTTTGGCTCACTCAAAGTGAAAGCTGTTAGGTTCTGAGAGGAATTATCAAGGGGGCATGGCCATGGACATTTCAGGTAGTCTCTGAGTATAGCTTAGATTCTTTATGACATTGCACACACATTTCTGAAAAATCTGAATGACATTTTGAGGCCACAGTGGTATTTTATAAGCTGCTTGACTTCACCCAGAGTTGTTTTTTGTTTTTAAGTCAACAAAAAGGCCCTCTGTAAGCACAGGACTTATCACCCCAGATAGTTGTATGTCACTCTATGTCTGCAGCCATTTCCTGTACAACCACCGGATTCTTTTACCGACACTACCCTCAAAGGGTCATCTCAGAAACCCTGGATTTACCATACAAATTCCATCCAGTGCCTTCTTGTCCAAAGAGGTTTCTGAGAAAGATGTGTGTTCAAGGAAGAGGGTGGACAGAGACACTGTATAAACAGATCTTCTAGCATGTGCTTGGCTCCCCTATGGAACTTTGTGAGCTCTGTGAGTCTTGGTGATCTATGTTCCATGGTCCTTCTTGACTTGAATTTTTTAATTCTTCTTCTGAATATCAATCAAGGTCAAAGCCAATAGAATGAGGAAACCCCTCAGTTAAGGTTAAAAAAAAAAAGGCAAAATATTTCATTAAGCCATGGAGTACGAAGTGAATAGATTTGAAAGGCCTATGCATCCTTGGAATGTCTATATAGTGCTAATGTTACCAGACCAAAGAAAAGAGAAGGGTCTGGAAAGAAAAGAGAACACACACACACACACACACACACACACACACCTCCATTTTGGTCCTTATTACACAAATCTATCCATATTTTAGCACAATACTTTATTAGAACATCCTTGGATGGAGCTACATTTTACCTTATGATTTCTGGGATGTTGTTGTATATCTATGAAAGGATGTTTCATCATAATTTACACAATTCTAATTAGTATTTCTGGAGGGTAACTTATATTACATCAAAATGAAAAACTGAATCAGCATTAAGCTTCAGTAGATGATTAAACGATGATATCATAAGAAAAGTAAGGAAGAACTATAAGGCCTTGAATTGTTGAAATTAGTTTACAAACTTACAGTTGCCTTTGAAATGGAATGACAATGCAGTCAGTCGGACCTGAGCCTGTCCATGGTCCCACTTTAGCTCGCTCTTCTCATCTTTCTGCTTCTTTAAGGTTTCTCCCCACCTCTAACCTCATAAGCCTAGCAACTCTTTCCTCTTTACAGCATCAAAATCCATCTAATCAAGGAATGTAAGTAAAGATATATCTGCTCCAAGGTTCTCCAGGAATCTTCTCCCCTTGTAAGAACTGGTGACCCCGTTCTACCTCGTCTCTGGCAAAACCACTCCCAGTTCCACACCATCATGTCATCAGGACAGGTGATGTAATGCACACTTAATGTGTTTCCCCTAAACACATCGAGTTTTTAGGAAATCGATCTCTTCTCTTTTGTGCATCCTCGGGGTACTAGCAAAACATAAGCTGTTTCTCTTTTAACTGCACAAGCAGATACTAAGGCCAGAAATCTCCCACCATAGCTTATTTGAAGGTTGTGATAAATAATACACAGTTAAAATGGAGAAAGTAAAGCGGGCAACATTTATTTTAGATGAAATGTACTTTAGACTCACACCAACCTCACTGACTGGGGTGTTTGAGGATCAGAGGAACAAACTCAATACTTTTACTCTACTCTGATTTTGGACATAGCTGTGCTCAGAACTAACATCTGTTGTGGATTTGGTCCCCCACACTGCACGAGAATCCACACATCCACACATAAGATGCTGAGGCACCCTGCCCCAAGTTGGTTTTGACTGGTAAATAAAGTTGTAGGTAGCCAGTGACTGGGTAGGAAGACAGAAGCGGCACTTCAGGATCCCCAGGCAAGGGACTGAGGAAGGAGCAGGAAGGTGGAGAGCTACCATGCCAGGAAAGAGATAGAGGCCATGCCTGAGAAATGCCAGACAGAGAATGTAACCATCTTGTAGGTGCTGGGGAATTTAGCCCCAGAGGGCTGCAGGTCTGTGTACAAGGCAGCCAAGATGGAATGAAGGTTTTTAGTAAGTATTAATTCAGGAATATCGGGGAGTGTGTGGAGGTTGGGAAGTGGCCCAGACATTGGGTTATTTAGGGATGTTAAAATATAAAGGCTGTGTGTGTGTGTGATTCAGGAATCCAGAACACTGTGTTGGGTAGCTAGGAGCTCCGCTGCAGTCACCAGGTCTATTTGAGTAGCGATTAATTGGCTACAGCAACAGACATAACTGTTTTTTAAATTGTCCTTAACTCATAGAAACCCTATCTGTTTGTGATGGGAAATTAGACAATTTAGCGTTTAATGAAGGAAAATTTTAAAATTACATGATTACCTTTAGAGATAAGCACTAATCAACTTTTAGCACATCTTTTTTATTCTTTTCTACATAAATTTTCAAATATAAAACATTTTATAAGCTCTTTTACCCTTCATTGTGAACCTCATTTTAGTAGCTATAGGACTACTATAGTTTATCAACACAACATACATTATTACTAAAAGTATGTTTAAAAATATCATTGTACCCTGTTTTATACTTGCAGTTATGAGGCATTTACCTCAGTGAGTGCCCTGGGGTAAGTTCTTCCTTTAAGGTATATGCTTTTCAGAAAAACAAAACAAAACAAAACAAAACAAAACAAAACAAAACCAGGATATATTTAAGAGCCCATCAGTGTTGAGAGGGAGCTTTCCCCTCTTCTTATGTTTCTGTAGAAGTCTATACCTCCCTTTAGCTCTATGTTTACGTCAAAGGATAGCCATATGACCTTTCTATATCAACTCTCACTGCACAGGCTGATCCACAGAGATTCTGTCTGCTAATTATTAAGATCTTTATACTGAGACTCTGAGTACATCCCCCTCTGTCTCAGGCTTACAGCATCCTCTAGTCTGGCTGAGCTTACTCCCAAGCTCTCCATCCTTCTAACCTTTTCTCAACTAGGAATTGTCAGCATGCTTAGCTTTGAGTGGAACTGAGTTAGATGTTAATTGAAATCTCAGCTCATTTAAAGGAGGCAATGAAGAGCAGGATGCCTTGTGATTGCCAGACTAGAGTTCTACCACTCAGCTTGGATTCCCAAGCTGGACCTTGGCTGGAGGCTTTAATGCCTGTGCAGTGGACATCATCAGTCTTACCAAGTGTTTCCTCATGATTCTAGCTCTCGCAGACTTTCTCGAAAGCTACTCCATTACCCAGATTTAAATCCATGCATCTTTCCTCCAGGAAGGCTTTTGGTTTATTTTTGGTTTTAAAACAACGTGTCCTATTACCTTGGCTTGAAGTGTAAAGCATTGAGTCTTTATTAATTATTTCATAAAAATTTTAGCTAATTGAGTTTTTAAATTTCTCTCCCACACATAGTCTTAGAGTCCTTTCGGGGCTCTTTTCATTTTTTTCTTTATCCATCTATTTTTCTCTTTACAGGAACACTGTTAGCAATGCTAACAAGAAATTACGTGGAAATTTGACATTGCGAAGTGGATAGGAAGAGAAATAAAGAGGGCTCTGCAATGCATAGTTTCTGAAATAGCCTGTGAACACAGTAAACTGTATTGATAGAGTCCATGTAACTACACAGCTTGTGTAAAGGAGTGTGTCAGAGGTATTGAGCACTGGTCGTAACGGGAATGAGATGAAGGACATCAGAAATGCTCACAGACTTAATGCAAGCCTGTGTATTTGCACTTATGAGACAGATATTATGGCTAAAGGTTTGGCTTATGGTACTGAATACGGTTTAAGCTTCTCCCCGAAGCATGTATGCTAGCAGTTCAGAGGTGTGGCCTTATCTTACTGTATATGGTATATGCTTCTCACAGAAGCAAGCATGCCACACTCTCAGAGCTCAGAGGATGAGCCCACTGAACACTTGAATCTTTTCTTGTCCTTAGCTTTGATTTACTTGCCAACAAGCAGCTTTGGGTATGAAAGCTCACTTCCTGCCTGTAGGAATAAAAGGTAATGGTCTGAGCACCACGGCTTCTGGTCTCGTATGTTGTACATCTGTGTAAACTGTGGTCTTTGTTAACCAGCCAGTGTTGATGTCATGAGATTTGGCTTCTGCAAATATAAGAGCCTGGCACTTTTAATTATGTTTCCTTTGGGCAGAGCTAACAATATTTATCTCAGTATAAGATGTTAAGCCTTGGTCTCAGGAGCACCAATTCTGTCCATGACTTGGATTGAACCATCCCAAAGTGAACTCTGTGTGTAAGAGAAATTAACTACTGCATAGAAAAGGAAGAGTTAGCATGAGGTATGTTGAAAACTCCTAAAAGACAAATAAGAGTCAATTTTATTGCCAGATTGTCTCTTAAGTAGGAAGAGATGAGAAGGGAGAGAGATTTGATGACTGATCTATTCTATTTATGACTGAATGGTATAGTTCAGATGACAGACCAAAAAGTATTTGCTCTTTTTGAAACACTTTTCTGTGGGATCTGTCAAACAGTTCAGTGAGTAAATCACTTATTCTGAAGGCATGAGGATCTAAATTCAGATTCCCTAAACCTAGGAGATCTAGGCATGGTAGTGCACTCCAGCAATCCCAGTAGTCCTATGGCAGGATAGGAGGTACAGCTGAGAAAATCCTCAGAAGCATGTGGAGCAACTCATACACAGGCATACACAACAGTGAGAAAGAGATCCTGTCTCAAACAAAGTACAAAATGAAGACCTACACTGGAGATTGTCCTCTAATCTCCATGTATGTGGAACGTGCACACACTCGTGGACACACATGCACACACACACACACACACATGCACACAGATAACAAAGAAGTGCTAATCATTTGTTCTTAAACTTTAAGTTGAGGGGGAGATGGTGCTTTGCAAAAATTTGGCCATACAATAAGGCTTTAAGCCTATATAGATAATAAATTATTAAGCTAATAAACTATCCTATCTTCCTCATCACTCATTTCCTCATTTTCACAGACCATTTAGTACCCATTTCAAGAAAATAACATGGGCCGTCCCACCGTTCCCCTACACTGTGTCCCTTTCCCTCTTAAATTATGACTTATTTTCCTCTGAAATGTTGCTCTTAATGCTGTTTTTGCTTGCTCTGTGTATTAGAGAGACAGACATTTATTTGAAGCAATCTGTTGCTTGTGATTATCTAAACTTGTGAGCTGGTATTACAAAATGAAGCACATCTCAGCCTATTCATGAGACTGCTCTCTTCCTGCAGATGGCTCTCCCTCCCCTACTTAAAATGAAAGTGCTAACATCTAGCCATAATTCAAAATTGAGAAATTATATTTTGGTACAAAATGCATCTAGGATGGGTGAGAAGAGGGAAGAGAGAGATGTGCTGTGTTTAATATGTGTCCCAATTTTAATAAAATACTCCACATATATGATCTTCTTTTCGTGAGACAAACAACAAACACAATGCCCTTGACCTATGTCTGATCCACTTGTCTTTGTTCTTTTTCATTCTAGACTTTCTCTATTGACTATTTTTAATCAATGGGTGAGAATTTGCACCCTTACTTGATCCTGATCCTATGATATATACTGTCGTATAAATGCATCTATTCGACATTGTAGTTTAAACTAGTACACTGTGTATGATTGTTATGGATATGTAGATATTGTCCATGAGTGGACCTAAAATACCATGTAGAGCAGGCTCTTACTGTGGTTACTATTTAGTGTCTATGATCTTTACTCATACAGATAAGAGAATGATGCTAATACAGCACAGAGTAACAAATGAGTTACTCTGGACATTTTGAATAGCTTGTAACTGTTTTGATGTGCTCATCACTTGGAACCAGTTCATACTTTCATCTTCTGTAGAACAGCAGGAGAAGTTGCCACACATGACAGGGAAACAACTGGACTTTCAAGTATTTTTTAAAAGTAAATAAGCTGGAAAAGTTTTTTGAAACCTTGGAATTCAGTATATAGAAAACACTGTGCTATTGACCATGTTAGTTTAGGATTCATTCCCAGAAAGCCTAATGGTAAGTCAGGGAACTGAGAGAACTCTCTAAAGATTCCCTCTAAAGATGGTAATTTATTCTCATTAAGAATACTTAAAAGCTTCATTAATAGGATCCTGCATTTTCTTTTTTAAAGAAGCAGCTCTTGTCAACTGTAAGGTAAACTGATGGGTGATGAATGTCAGAACAAAGTTTATCTTGGCCAAAGTGAGGATGACTGCCCAGGAACCTCCAATGGTAGTTACCTGAGTAAATACCATTATATGGTACTGAGTGTCTGGCTTTATACATTGAAAAAAGAATGTCACTCCAGTGGGAACTGATTGTCAAGAATAACTTGGGTCATTGACTGGCTCTTGCTGTATTACACTATACATTACAGGAGAAGAAATTCAATGAAAGGAGAAGCCTTACTAGAGTTAATGTTTGTCTTATGCTGCCAGGAAATCTAAGTCTGTAGACGCTTGCCTCTTAGAGCAGGATGACCTAGATTATGCAGTTACAATTTTAATGGTTTCTGTGGATTTTATAACCTTGCTTCTGATATTTTAAATGCTTCCTTAATCTTTAACATAGTTTTAAAAAATACTAAAAGTGTGCCCTCAAAATAACTGAAATGAAAAATATCCAAATTCTAACAATTTCTGTTCAAATTTTTGAAAACCCAAAAATACCCAGCACAAATATATTTTAGTATATAATATTAGACTTACATTTTAAAAAGATGCAATATGGTCAATAAAAGAAAATGTTTTCTTCTGGAATAAGCTACAAGGATTTGACAACAACCAAAGTATATGTGCTTGGTAGGCTTAAAGGGGATGGAAAATCCCCTATAATTGAAACAACAGTGTGTTTGTTACCATGGAGGAAAAAGAAAACACAGGCTAAATTTAGAACATTAAAAGTTCTCAAACTTGTCTGAAGTAAGGTACCACTCAAAAATGGCTATTAGTATCAGAAAATAAAATCTCTTATAGGACAAAAATGTGATATTATTCTATATGCAAATCAGAATGTTTGCGTGTGAGAGACTCCCTCTCCTAATAGTATCTAAGGTGTCATAATTTGCTTGGCTATATTTTAGGACAATTTTTTTCTTGATATAATTTGGTTCTGGATATCACTCAAAGACCCACGTGGCTAAGGCTTAATTTCCAGAATGGCAGAATTAGGGAAGAGGGCAACTAATTATATTAAGAAATTCTAATAGGGAAAGATGGGAAACAAGCAACATTTAGAGCGAGCGGTCTACAGAATTTAGTGAGCATACATTTTTAGTGATAAGAATAAGGAGTGATTCTAAGACTCTCAGCAAGATTTAGATTTGTGCTTGTGGAACCTCTGATATAAGTCTCAGAAGCTATCAGATAGCATCCTTAGCTTTTGGTGGAAACTAATAGCCTGTTCCTATATTCCAAAGGATTTATTTAACAGTCACAGGGATATTGGGTCATACACAAAGGGAGACTATAGTTGACCATTGAGAGAGAAATCTAGCTGAAACCAATGAGCTGAGTAGGAGCTTCCTCTTGGATGGATAGCTTTCATAGTGTTGGAGGGTGCTTTGTAAGCTGCTAGGGGCTGCAAAGCACTGATGGTGTTATCCAGCTGTGAACACTGGAAGCTGCAAGAGCAATCTGCCAGGCAAGAAGTGTCCACTAGTGCCGTAGTGGCTCAACTATTATGGGATTAACCAATTACTTTCAGATAATATTCCAGGCTTGCTCCATAGATGGGATACATACTTCGTACTGTAGCCCAGTTGAAAACCCATGGTTGGGGAAGTCATAGGTTCTAGAATAGAATTTCATTTGTGATGTTTAGCTAAATTAACATAATACCAAACAGAGCCTAAATATTAATGTTTGCATCTATAGACAAGTGCTAATCTCATACTTAAAAGAAGTTTTTTTTTTAATAAATGGTGGCCCCTACACAGACTCACCAATGATCAAGATGCTTAGAATAAATGACAGTTGAGTACTTGGCCCTAAATAGGATGTTTATAGCCCCCTTCTATGGATCAGAGAACATTGTAGAAGAGGAAGAGGGGAGCACAGAAGTACCAGAAGACAGGGATAAGGGATGTGAACTGCAATCTTTACGGCATGACATACATTGAGAATATAAACTCATAACAGCTGTGGTTGCTGGTACAGGACCTGAATAAGACTGTCCTGTAAACAGCTAATTGTGGATCAAGAAGAGGCTAATGAAACCCGAATTTTCTTGATGAATTATTGGCAACTGATAGATTCTGGGAGAAGGAAATTTTTTGTCTTCAATTGTGTACCAAACAGAGAGTGGAGGCTGCCAGACTTCAGTGGCTAGTTCATGGTCATTCAGCCAGTGTTAGTTAAAATCAGTAGGTCACAAAGCAAAGCAAAGATGTATGAATAGGAAAGCGGGCTTGTGGAGAGAATGGGGTGGGTGACAGGCATGGGCAGGACATGAAAGAACGTAAGTGGAGAGAGTCAACAATGAACTAAATGCATGTATGAATTTGTCAAAGAGAAAACTTAATTGATTAAAAGTAAGTAAATAAAAATGAGTATTAGAATTAAAGATGGACCAATATTTATTGTTTCTGATCTGCAGCATTCCAACATCACAGCATTGAACCATCCATCCTTATTTGCTGTGGCTTCTTGTCAAGAATTTTGCTTCACAACATGAAAGTAGAAGGGAAATTGTGAGGGGATCAAAGGGGCTAATGGGAGAGAGGAAGATGAGTAAAGTACCAGGGGGTGGAGGGTAATGCCCAAAGTACATTATATAGTTTTATAAAATGTCCTTATATTATTATTTATAACAAAAATTAAATTAAAAACTTTTAAATATCCAAACTGAAGGTTGATAAGCACATTTTTCTCATGCTAGGTTTCTAGTTGATATCTGATCCTTAGACATTACATTGCTCACACAATCCCTACTATGCACTGAAGAGACAGGCTGCAAAGAAAATAATAGAGCAATAGGGAATCTTGACACATTGAATCTATAGGAAAAACCAAAGCAAGTCCCATCAGGTAATTCTCCCTCTCAGTGCTCACCATGAATTTGTGTGAATATGTCACTGGTTGCAGATAGGTATTAGGGGATAGAACCCTCCTACCCAACTTCTACATTGATCAAGACAATCTTAACACTTATGTTATTTGATTAGATTGAATGCAAGAGCCAACTGTTTATTTGAGAGTATTGGCAAATAATAGCATTGAACAGATTCCGATTTTCTGCATATTTCAAGCAGAACATAAAACTCTGTCTCCAGGGTCATTTTCTTCATGTCATCAACAGAAGGTGTCACAGTTGATTGCTACATTCTTGTACCAGCATATAAACTCTAAGGCAGCTATCCCAGGGCGCATTAAATACAGAATGGCTGAGTCATTCTGTCTTCCAAGGAAACATATGGAGATCTCTGCTTCCTAATAAAGAAAACAATGGGGTGGAGGCAGCCACTGTGGGATTAACATGCATCACAGAGCTTCAGCACTCAGCAAACAGCTTGAAATGTGCTGCAGTTTTAGATTATTAACTTTCAAATATAGAGGCATCTTGGAGGGGAAGACACTTCTCACAAGTATTTCAATACACTCAATTCTTCATTGGCCTACGAAGCTCTGATAAGCTTTAAAATGGATATTGCATTTTCTCTATCTGACAGAAAGTCTAGTCCTCCACATACTAGCTTTGCTTACTCACAAACATTCCTTATTCTCTGAAACCTCCAAAGAAATTTGGCAAGGAACATGCCTGATCTCAGTTCTTCATCTGAGTCTTCAAAGTCAACCTGATGTGGGTGAGGGCATTTTGGCTCTTTCACTGACAACTTCATTTGGAAGTAAGGCAGAAAAGAATGAAATTAGTACATGACAGTTTCTTTTCGGGGGAGGTGGGGATGGGGGAGAGAGGTTGTTACACAGTCTAGACAGGATGCCATGGGGGGGGGACTCTTAAAAAATTGTGATAAGGTATTCCATTGTGTAAATGAACCACATTTTCTGTATCCATTTCCAGCTTCTGACTATTACAAATAAGGCTGCTATGAGCACAGTGGAGGACATGTCTGTGTGATATGATGGAGCAGCTTTTGGGTAAATTCTCAGCAGTGGTATAGCTGGTTCTTCAAGTAGAGCTGTTTTCAATTTTCTAAGGAACCATCAGATTGATTTCCAGAGTGGTTATACTGGTTTGCACTTCCAAATGTGGTTTATTTACACAAAGAAATACTATTTAGCTATTAAAAATGAGGACATCATGAATTTTATAGGCAAATGGATAGAAATAGAAAATATCATCATGAGTGAGGTAACCCAGACCCAAAAGGACATGCATGGTATGTGCTCACTGATAAGTGGATATTAGCCAAAAAGTTCAGAATACCCATAATATAACTCACAGACCTTAGGAAATTTAACAAGAAGGAAGGACCAAGTGTGGGTACCTGAAACTGACTTAGAAGGGGAACAAAATATTCATGGGAGGCAGAGGGAGGGAGGAAATTTGGTGGGAGAGAGGAGGGGGAGGATAGAAGAAGAGGCAGGATCAGGTATGGGGCGAGACTGGAAGGATGCCCAGAGGACCAGAATGAATCAAAATGTGCAGCAGTATGGGTTAGGGGGAAGGTGAACCTCTAGAATGTCACAGAGACCTGGGATGTGAGAGGCTACCAGGACTCAATAGGGAGGGTATTAGACAAAATGCCCAACAGTGGGGAGATGGAACTAGAAGAGACCGCCTCCAGTAGATAGACATGGGCCCCAGTTGAGGGATGGGGCCACCCACCCATCTTCAAAATTTTTAACCCAGAACTGTTTCTGTCTAAAGGAAATGCAGGGACAAAAATGGAACAGAGACTGAAAGAAAGGCCACCCAACTTGGGATACATCCCATGCCTGCACACCAAATCCTGACACTCTTACTGAGGCCATATTGTGTGTGCAGACAGGAGCCTAGCAAGACTGTTCTCTGAGAGTTTCTATCAGCAACTGACAGAGAAAAATGCAGATATTTACAGCCAACTATTAGATTGAAACTGATATGGAAGAGTAAGAGGAAGAACTGAAGGAGCTGAAAGAGATTGCAACCCCATAGGAAGAATAACAGTGTCAACTAACTGGACCCTTCAGAGTTCTCAGAGACTATGAAGTCACCAATCAAAGAGTGTACATGGGCTGGTTCATGGCCCTAGGGTACATATGTGGCAGAGGGCTGCCTTGTATAGCCTTAATGGGAGAGAAGTACTTAATCTTGTGGAAACTTGACGCCCCAGGGAAGAGGGATGTTGGTGGGGTGTGAGGTGGGGGTGAGTGGGTGGATGGGGGGAGTATGGGACCATGAAAGGTAGCTTGGTCCTGGTTGAGTTAAGGCTCGAAACCCCGGAGACCCTGAAGGGATGGTAGACACATTTACTGATCCTGAGCTCCAGGCCCTTGTCACTAGCTACAGCCTCCCATAGATTTGTGGCCATCAGTCACGTAAGGGCAACGCCCCAAGCCCCTCCACGTGTTGAGGACATGAACTGTGGTCATATAGGCTCAAGACAGATCTCCAGTTTAATGAAGTACCTCCCTTAATGAAGGCCGGGAGGGCTTAGATTTCCTTCCTAGACACTCCTCCCTGCAAAAGGTATTTAACCTCAGACCCGCCCTGAGAAGTGGGGTATGGTTTTACTCATCCACTCTCTGCCATGACAATAAATGCCTTAAAACCATGGACTGCCTTTTTTTCATCTGGATCCACTGTGGGGAGCCATGCAGAAGGCCTCCACCTAATCTCCTGTAGATGGCCTCTCTGTGCTTCCAGTCAAGGCAGCCACCAAGCCCAAGCTCAAGCCTGCTGCTGCTGCCAAGCCAAGAACTCCTCGTGGGACCAGCCGGAGCTC
The DNA here is from genome assembly GCA_019843965.1 of Rhynchomys soricoides. Taxonomy (NCBI): domain Eukaryota; kingdom Metazoa; phylum Chordata; class Mammalia; order Rodentia; family Muridae; genus Rhynchomys; species Rhynchomys soricoides. Next base: position 3,034,398 of record JADRCH010000041.1, read on the forward strand.
CCTCTTTTTGCCCCTATCCCCAGGCTGGATCTAGCCCATGGGCCCCACTCTGTTCGTGGCTCTTCCAAGAAATCCAGTGATGCCTGGATGTCCAAAAGCCTGAGAACCAGACTGCCTCAAACTTGTCTCAGGTCTGGGGACCTCGAAGTCAGCTCCAGCTGTCCCACACCTCAGACTGTGCTTCCTCACCCCTGAGCAGTGTCCTGTGGCTTCCCTACAGCCCAACATCTGCCTGGTGACAGTGTGGGGTAAGTCTGGTCAATTTCCTGTGTCCTGCCTCCCCAAGCAGCTGAGCCCTATGGAGGACCCATAGCCCTACAGGGGAGAACCCTCTCAGAGGTCAAGTGGATGGGAGATGGGATGAAGAACTAGGGGAGAGGGGAAAAAGAAGACTTTTCCCTTTTGGAATGTAAATACAATAATAATAATAATAATAATAATAATAATAATAATAATAATAATAA
>JADRCH010000041.1:3044117-3111184 GCA_019843965.1 Rhynchomys soricoides
ATACATACACATACATACACATACATACACATACATACACATACATATACATACATATACATACACATACACTTACATATACATATATATACATACACATACACTTACATATACATATATATATATATGCTCGTGCTTGTTTGTTTGTTTTCTGAATGAACTCAAGAAAGAAATTAATCTTGGTCAACTTTCAGGAGAAGAATCAGAATCTAAAAGGAGGGAGATATTTCAGATTGCCCAGTTCATTTAGTACAAAACAACATGCATTCTTTATTTTAAGCAATTAAGATTATATATATAACATGAGTTTTGTTTAATTTTTGTTTAGTTTTGGTTTCTCTTGAGCCATGAGATCACCAAATACCTCAGGCTGGATTTACACTCATGATCACCTAGCCTCTGTCTCCCAGGTGTTGGGCTTACAGGCATACACCACCTCATTCAGCTATTTTTATTTAGTTTTAATGAATAATTTAATAACAATAATGTAATACGGATTTTAAAACCTTTAATTAATTTCTTTTTTAAAAAAACTATTTGTGTGTATACATACAGGTATGTGAATATACTAGCATGTTTTCCTACTGTGCAGGTACATAAACGAGTGTGTGTGTGTGTGTGTGTGTGTGTGTGTGTGTTCATTTGAACATGCACAGGCCAGAGATCAATTTCAGGTGTCATACCTCAAGTGTCAGGTTCTGTCACTGGGACCTAGGCTAGGGCTTGCAGATTAGGCTAGACCAGCTGACCAGAGAACTCTAGTGATCCACTTCCCCAGCACTGGCATTACAAGCACCTGGAATTTTACAGGGGTAGTAGGAATTGAACTCAGAGCTTCATGCTTGTGTGTGTGACAAGCACGTTACTCACTGAGCCTACATAACAATTTAAGCAATTACATCTTTAATAATCTCACTACAAAAGGAGGTATTTCTTTCCCGTGGTCTATACAATCTACAGCTTTGCTTCTGTTCTTTTCTGAAGTGACCCTCAGTGTTTTCCTGGCCACTTCCTCCAGTCTTCTCAACAGGCTTAAAGATCAAGCAAGCAGCAGTCTGAAGCACAGCTTGTGTCCCTTGTATCCATGGATAGAAGAGGCCAGCTCCATGACATCTCTTAAAAGCTCTCCTTCCAAAGCAAACCTGTGTCCTGTTGAATTTATAGAAATTCCAGGTGAGCAAATTGCTTCATGCTTTTCCCTCAGAAAACAAAAGGAGAGATTCTCTATATTTTTAATCAGATTTTTTTCAATCTCATCGGTATCTAATCATTTGATCTATGCTTGGTTAATTTAAATTAGCTCTCGATGTGAATATCATTCCAAATGTTAAGGTCATCATTTTGCTTTCTTTAATTAAGGAATCATCACGAGTACTGAACTACACATTAATGCTGTGATTTATGAAAAATGGCTAAGATCATAGTCTCATTTTCAAAAAATTTTCATGGGAATTTTCTCCTTTCAAATGAATTTCTGCAAATGCCAGGTTTATCTCTGTTACACCTGAATGAAATAATACAGTAACTTCAATTTGAATTAATTCTAGTAAGCAAGAAAAATATTACCATCTACTCAAATTAGCAATCCAGACCACTCCACCAGCCCTTTGTCCCCACACCTATGCCGTTCAACCTCACACTTATAATTGTACTGTTGACATTTACAGCATTGGGCTCTAGGAATGAAAAAAAAAAATCCCACATGATTTCTGAACTCAATCCATCCTTCAGTAATTACATTTGTAGATAATGGAAAAGAAACCATTAACACAGAGTGCTTTTAAATCATAATTAATTGCACATGCAAATGCACTGCTAAATTTGGATGCTCAATTAAAGAGCTAATTGCATTGAAAATGAAAGTGTGCCCTTAAATTGAGGACCAAGAGCCCTGGCCCACCTGTGCGCATCCTTTTCCTTAAACAAGAGATGGGTTCCATCTTCAATGCAGTTATGGGCAGGGGAAGAAAACAAGCCTCCACCTGCGCAGAGCCAGAATTGGAGCCAGTCATAGCTGTCACACACTGACATCTGCAATCCATATCATCTATTTCAAAGCCAGATCCAAGGAAGGTAGGTCCCCTAGGAATCTCAAGACTTTTAGACCTTCAGAAAACCACAACATTATTCAGAAGTGTAGGAAGTGTTTTCCTCTCATCCTTTAACAGGTAATGTCTTGGAGCTCTGTCAGTTGGCAGTTAAGGTGGATCACTTTGGAGAGTAGCCAAAATTATCACCACCAAATAAACTATGATATAGCTCTATGGCAAAGATCATATATCTATATGTTGGAATATAGATATCGCATTTTACTACCTATCAAATAACATGCTTATTATTAGAGTAGAAGGCAACTCTTTGATGATAGAAAGAAATGTACAATTACCACCCACTGGAACAGACGATCATGACTTAGATAAATCGTGATTCCTGACCCAGGCTAAGTGATTCCATTTTAATACTCTGTCCTTCATCAAAGTGGTGGTAAGAATTAAGACTACACTTTGTGAGATAAAGGAGTTTAAAATATTTATCACTCCAAAAGAAAATTTAAAAACCAGTAACCATTTTATAAATAAAATTATCAAACTATCTTGAGATCAAAAGTAAAAGAATAATGTTCTCCCAAAGATGCCCATATTTTAGTCCATGAACCTGTGAATATATTAGCTTACACAGAAAAAAAGCTAATTAAGGTTACAGATAGATGGAAGCTTGCAAGTCAGTCAACCTTAAAACAGGTCCTGAATTCTATCTGCACAGCGAGCGAGCGAATATGGTCCAAGGTTCCTTCCAAGTGCAAGGGGGAGTCAGAGGGAAGGTGAGAAGGATAAAGGACCTCAGAAGGAAGGTGCAGATGGGCATGGCATTGCCAGCTATGAGCAGAGAGAGGATGGATAAGGCAAGGAATATCAGTCATCTCTACTAGCCAGAAAGGTATGGATGTCAGTCCTCCCTTAGAGCCAACAGCAGGAATGCAGGGTCCTGTTTTATCCCCATGACATAGTCAGGTTTCTAACCTCAAGATTTTTAAGGTGGAGCCAGAGAGATGGCTCGGTGGGGAAAGGTGCTTGTTGCTAAGCCTGATGACCTGAATTTAATCTGTGGGATCCAGGTAATAAAGGGGCCAAACTGACTCACATACATTGTCCTCTGACCTCAATATGTGCACTATGGCATGTGCAACTACACACACAACACACACACACACACACAACACACACATACTTACGAGTAGTAAAAGTAATAAATGTCTGTTTCTTAATCCACTTAGCTTTTAACCCGTTACTGTAGGAAATAGACAACTTAAACCATTCATGCCAAAAATGTTTGCAAATGAATAGCAAACAACTGATTGTAGAATAAAAGTCTCCAAAATGCTGTGACTCTGTAGGGTTGATGCCAGCACACACGATGTTTATGTGTCATCCCAACTGACTCTATTCTGTACCCTGAGAGTCCATTCACCCTTACTGAAACCACTGCAGAGATGTGCAGGCCTCCGCTTTGCAAGGATAACATTTTATTTTCTCCTTTACCTAAATAAGACTTGTCAGTCTGTCTGTGAAGGTCTATATCATGCTGATGTAAGTTGCTTTGATAAATGGCTAATTCTCTTTTGGTCATGAGGCTTAGTAAAGATGCTTCTGAAGTGATGGGTTACATTGTAGTGGATCCATTGTGAATTCAAAATATCACCAAACTACTTTAAATGTCTTCTGCCTGCCCCCGCACACGTAGCTTTGCAGAACAACTGTGTAGATTACAACATATGACTATGTAGATTACAGTTTGTCACCCCCATGATTGCTGCAGCTAGCTAATGATGCTCTGCACGACAAGAGTGTAGTGCTAGCACTAAATCAGGTCCAAATTTGAACTTCAAAGTGGGGTTCCTATCAAATGTGTGTATTGCTTTTATATCATCTTACAGCTGGAAAATTGTAGGTAGGGATACCCCCTGTTTTGAATTGATTTCTCAGTTTCTTTTGGAAAACTCCATTAAAGTTAACTAACACATGCCTTAAAGGTGATGAGTAAGAAGAAAGAGACCTGACTTGGTTGTGGTTGGATTGATTTGCACCTCAGAATTAACCAGTGTATGCACCAGACACCCATGTATGTAGCAAATCTTGAACGTGAATGCAATTTCATTGACTTCCAGACATTGAGAATTCCATATTTTAATAAATTAAAATTCAGTATTCTGACTAGAGAACAATAGTAGTTTATAATCACTCCGGTGGGCCATGTGTGTGCCAGCTTAGTCAGAGCTGTCCTTGTTTGTCAACTTTTCCATTAACATAACATTCCTGCTGCTGCCTAAGTCTGATTGTCATTGAGTATGGACAAATAACTCAGAAGCACGGGTACAAGGAACACTTTCTTTATATCATCACTGAGAGAAATAATAACTCTAAAATTATATGCTTTTGACAAAATGAGCGACAAGAAGTCAAGAAAAACTACTTCCAAGCAACTAAGGAAGCAATTATGCTTTGTTACTGAGAGACATGGCAATGTATCAGAGACTCCAACCAAAAAAATAATGTTAATATAAAAGGAAGAGCTGAGTACTGTAGAGATAAGAGGTGAACTTGGCCAATGCTTTCACTCCCCCACACCCCCAATCTTACTATTAATTTTGAGGAAAGCCGGCTGTGTTCAGATGAGGCCACTCAGGTACCCCATGGGGAGGATTTGAAGCCTTCTAGACAACAGCTGGCAGAGACCTGAAGGGACTCACTAATTAGGCAGGCAATCATCTCATGGACAAAGCCTCAGAGTCCAGTCAAAGATACACGTGATGCCAATTCGTATAGATGAGTGGATCCCATGTGAGACCAGGAGCTGAAGTCACAGACCTCTCAGAGGGACCTCTGAGATCCTTGATGTTCAGAAACTGTCTAATGAGATTTGTTTAAATAAATTTTGAGGCAACTTTTCACTCACCAATAAATATCTATTATCTAAAAGCTATGGATAATCTGTCTTCACAATGCACTGAAAGACATAAAAGACAGCAGGTTGAAAACTGTAAAGTACCAGCCCCAACCCAATTACTGTAACTATTTTGCACACTCATCTCACATATGTTAGGTAATGTGAATATTCCTTCAGATTTCTCTATATCCTGAAATATGCCATGGAAGATATTGTGTTGGGGATCCTCAAGACTGTCACCTCTGTTTAAATGTTTTGTCAAGATGACTCCTGTAACTCAGCATCCTGGCTAGAACCACTGCAGTGAGTAAAAGAGACTGAAGTAGGCAAAGCTAGGAGTACAAAGCAGGGTTCAGAAGAGACAAGGAACGTGCTTTCTGCTGTGCTCTCTCAGTTGTCTTGTCCAGGTGTCACTTAGTCATCCCATGTATGACTTGCAGTATAGCATATGGTCCACTAAGTCTTAGAATCCTGGGTAGAGTACCTCTGCTGTCAGTCTTAGTGACCTAGTCCCTACCTCCCCTAGAAGTCATATCAATAAAATATAGAAGCCCAGGTCTCTGTCATTAGCCCCATTAGCTATTTTTTATAAATGAACATTTAATGAAGGAATACACGTTTCTGGCTTCAGGTCAGAACAAAATCATGAATGAATTAACATTATTCATTGAAACTAAAGAATCGTTGCAGACTTCTATACCAAACTTTGGATGGTCACTAAAGGGAATATTGCATAAACAATGCAGAAGTGAGAGGGGAGATCCGCAGGGCCATCTGATCTTATACCTGTAGGAAGCAATAAAACGGGATTTGAGCCTAGGAGGCAGCAGAGGTCTCACTTTACTGCAAAATCATTAGACTGGATTTTAGCTTGGGACTTAGCATAGAAAACAGAATTCAGACATCCCCATCATACCCAGTCCCACATAACAAATTTTAGCTCTCAGGTTTTAGGAAATATGTAGCAATGCTCACAGAAAGCGAGTGCCTGTCCCCCCTTGAGCTTACTTTATTCACATGAATCCATTCTTTATACCTGCACCTACTTCCTGTTTGCCTCCCATACCCAACATTTCATTTCCGTCCTGACTCTTTTCAACATTTATTGCATCTTCTCAAACCTGTGTGCATCGGCTGTAAGCCTCTTCAAATAAACTCTCACCTCTTCAGCTTCTAGAGCTTTTCTTGCTCTGCCAACAAACCCGTGATTCTCAATCCAGGTGGGCAAACATGATTTTTCATCTACAGCAAACTGTAAGGGAATCATAATTGTATCTTGCAGCAATCAACTCTACATTTGAAATTAGTTCCTCTGTCCCCGCCGGGCCACCTACACTGCCTTTAGGTGAGCGCTTGTGGAGGATTTTATTTAGGTGAGAAAATAGCTTGAAGCAAGAGGTCTAGCATTTCCCTGCACAAAACATATTTGTATGGGCTGAAGGGACTGAATCACTTTGAATCTCCTGAAGTCCAGTTTTGTTAGCACAGCCTTTACATCATGTTCTTAGCCTGTGCTCTTACCTTTTGATCAGACACACAAAAAATTCAGGGTTATCCCCATAAACCAGGCCTGAATTAGGATGCGGAAAGAGCTGAAGCAGAGGATGGTAGATGCCGTTCAAATCCAGCATTGACGAACATCACCAGCAGCCATGTGGCTTACAAGTCAGAGGGGTAGACAGCTGACTCTCTGTGCGAAGAGTTTCATGTCTACACTGTTACATATCAGAGGTCTGCCTGCTATCATTTGTTTCTACAAGGGTCTCATTGTTTGGAGAGACAGCCCCAGATTTTGGTTAAAAAGAAGTAAATAAAACAATAGTAGTTAGTGCTTTTACATAGATGGAAAATCATCAGAGCAGGGAAGAGTCTTCAGATGACTTAGTATTAAAGTTACCAACATGTCTGTTGCAAGGGCATGGTCAATTTGAGTTTTCAGTGTTGTCTCGATTCTCTGTCTTCAGATACTAGATGACGATTCCTATTCACATTCTCCATGTCAGTCTTTTCATTAGTGGCTGTTGTAGTCCAGTTCTCCTATCTGATACACCTAGCATCATCAGAGTAATCAGAAATTTCAGAGTGATTACAGTTTGGTTTCAAGAGCAGTACAGAAGCAGAGTAAGGAGATGATTACGTTTTCCGGCTGAGCTCATCATAGTAGCCTATAGCTCCACAAACCAGATGGGGAATGGGGAAGGCGTGAATCATGGCTGTAGGAAAGCTCTGGATACTTTGAAAAGGAAAAGCACAGTTGAATGGCATGGGGAGAGGACTTGACTGCAGTAAGCTTACTCTGGTTCGCTTAGGTAGGGCTTGCTCATAACTGTCGCATGAAATAAATTTTGAAAAAGCCTTTTACTCTGAAAACAATCCTGATTTGGATGATAAATTACATGCTGAGCTTAACTGGTACAAAGCTCATGGGTCCACCCTTGAAGTACTGCAGCATCAGAGGGTTCTGAAGAAGACAGGGAAGATGCTCTAGAGGTCTCCCGAGTGCCACAAAAGAGCAGGCAAGAAGGAGAAAGACAGGCATGCTGCACAAACGCAGGTGGTCTGACTCCAAAGACAGCTCAACCAAAACAGTCACTGGCGATGATTTCAGAGTGTAGCCTCCCAGTGTTGCCAAGGCAGTGTGATGTCAACAGAAAGATAATTCAGTGCAAGGTCCTGCCCTGGCCACCAACACTTCAAAAATACTTGGAAGATAAATGGAGGAACGAAATCATGATGATGGTTTATACCATGATTAATTTGTGAAACATAAACAAGAGAAACAGTGGGTTTATTGATTTCAGGTGCTGTGGGAGCTGTAAGCCAACATGCAGATGTTAACAGGCTCAAGACTTGCATCACTCAGAACCTGAAAATAGCAGAGATGACATCAAGACATAGGGATGTTTCAAAGTTATGTGTTTCGCAAAAAGACAGGAGTCACATTTGTGAGGGAGACACATTTCCAAAGGAGCACAGGAAACCCTGAAAACACGCATGAGTAGTTGAAAAACCACAAAGCCGAGGAGGTCAAGCCCAAGGTCTCAAGGGATGCCAACCATAGGGTTGATGGAGTCGTCTATCCAAAATATATATGACCGTACTCCTGAGGTTCTCAGGCTATGCCATCGAAGGCCAAAGCCAAGGCTTAAACGATTCCCAGACACAGGCTCCAGCTTCAGTAAACACTCATACAGGTTCCCAGCTGTGCTCTGGCTCCCAAGAAAGGACAGAAAGCATAAGACAGAAGGTATTGATGTAGACATTGGCTACCGTCTTCAGGGAGCTGGCATCCTTCTGTGCTGTTTGTGCAAACAATTCTGATGTAGGAAAGGGTTTCTAGACAAAAAACTAGAAATGAGGGCAGGAAGGGACCTATTCTAAAATGATTCTTAAACATCTGGGAATATGCTTAGCATAAAAAGATGATTGAATTAGAATTATAGAGAAGCATCATCTTTTAACTGTCATTTTGGCAATGGTAAAGGGAGAGAGGCACTTTCATATTAGAGATAGTAGGGAGTAAATTTGTGGCAATCTCAATGGAGAATGGCTTGGCAATGTGTATGAATATATAAAAAAGTGTTCTTTTTGACCTAGAAGTTTCTACTTCCAGAAAAATAGCCTGTTGGCATTCTTGCATATATATGGATAGCATCATATGAAACTATATGCTGAAGCATTATATTTAAAATTCAAAATATTAAATTAACCTGAATATATTTAGAGGAGTTTGGACAAGTGATTTATATAATGTTGAGCATTAACTAAGCATCAAGGATTTTAAGGGTTTACTCTTATCGACTAGTCAGTATTCTTGTAAAATAAGTTATCAGGTAAAGATAAATATTATCTTCTTTTAACCCACAAGAAAAGTGAGAGCACACTTGCAAATGCTTTTCACATGGTTTGGCACCAAAGGGTAAATGAGGGATTGATTGTTCCCAGAATCTAATCATGTTTTTTCTAAGTGTAAAGTCTTTTGTTATTACTCCCAAGAACCCCAGTGTAGATCTGTGTGTGCTTGAATAGATTGGTGTCATGATAGTGTCTCAAGTGAAAATATACCACTATTGAAGATAAATGTCCTTATATGAGTAAATACACACCTAAATTCTGTACATAAACTCAGTCTAGAGAGCTACAAAAATGTAGGGGATATCTGTGAGAAGGCATCACACAACTGAAGCACAGAGGTCAGAGGCAAGATCCCTCTTAAATGATTCTTCTCATGGTTTGCTTCTCAACTGTGGCCTTGAGGTTCATGTTCTTAGGGTCTCAGGTGGAAGCACTTTTCCGGATAGCTGAGGCACTGGTAGGACATGGGGCCTGCCTGGCAGGGACAAGTCACTTAGAACATTATGTATTCCTAGTTCTGGGCTGTCTCTGTTTCTTGGCCCAACACCACAGCCCGTTGCACAAACTCCCACTACCAGGGACTGAGGCACTCCATTGTGCCTGTCATTCTGCGATGCATGTGTCTTCAACAGTGACATCAAATCTTCCCATGAATTGATTCTGTGGATGTTTTGTCTTATCTGTGCAAAGGAGCTAATACAATACTGTGGGTGCTTCGAACCTTCTAGATTTTAGGTGCCGTAATTCTATTCACTTTTAAAAGGAAAAGACAATAAAAGCAAACAGTAATAGAAGAAAATGAAGGTGCATTTTGAGGCAGCTTGTTTTCCAAGGGAATAAAAAGACTCTGAAGGCTGTGTGCAGGAAGACCCAGACTTAAGAATAGCCTGATTTGACATGAGGCTTTGTTAAAAACCATTTTTGTTGTTATAGTTAAAAAAATAGTGGAATGAGGGATGAAGAGATGGCTCAACAGTTAAAAATGCTTGCTGTTCTTCCAGAGGACCTGAGTTAGGCTCCCAGCACTCACAAATAATGTCTCACAACTGCTTGTAACTCCAGTTCTAGGGGATCTGATACCTTCTTCTGGCGTCAGTAGACACTGCACTAGTGACATCTACATACACACAGACAAACGCACATACCTACAAACTAAAATAAATGAATGAAATAAGATCTACACTCTATAGTATTTCTAATCATATGCACATATGTACAACATATCTCCTAAGTTTATCCGTCTCTTATAGCTGAAACTGTGTACCAACTTACATGCGTTAGCTCACCATCACCCATTTGATAAAAGAAACTTAAGGGAAGGGAGGTTATCTTGACTCCATTTCAGAGGACTTCAGCACATAACAACAGAGACAGTACAGTATAGAGGCTCAGCCAAGGGTAACAGTGGCATCTAGCAGACACTGTGTGTCCCAGAAGCAGAGAAATGGCCATGCGAACATTGAGCACATGTGTGCACATGCATGTTCCATAACAAGCATATAGATATCAGAGGACAGTTTGCAGGAAGCAGTTCTCTCCTTTCACCAAATGGGTTCCCAGGATCAACCTAAAGTTATCAGGCAACAAGTATCTTCACCTTGCGAGCCATCTTGCCAGCCCTGGTATATGTTTTTATTAAAATGATTTCGTTCTCATCTGGTTTTCCTTTTAGAAGGATAGGGAAATGAATACAGGTTCTGTGCACACTCAGGTAAGTAATCTGCCACCAAACGACCACCCTACCACTTATTAAAGATTATTGGAAGAGATGTTTCCTATAAATGGTCCAGGCTGGCCTTGAACTCACATTCTTCTTGCCTCCATCATCAGTAACTAGAGTTACAGGCAAGCACTGTTGTGGTCTGCTTCATTACCGCATCATCTTAACATTGTTTTGCTTTATTTCTCAGTTAAGATTCTAGAAGATAATTGTACCTGTGAAACTTATCTGAGCTGACTATTCTTCTACGCTTTACTAATGGAAAAGCCTAACTATTGCTCTAGGGGACATAAGATAATTATTATATATAAGGGCCATAGGGAGAGTGCTTTGATCGTATAATCCATCTTACAGTTATATTCTTGGCGTTTTTCAGCTATAGGAAAGACAGGGGAGTGGTGATAGATACATTCTAATGGAATCAGTTTGGTACAGAAGAGAGATCATGGGTCACAATCAACAGAACTTAGTGCCAGAATGGCTTAACAAGTAACCATTCTGAGCCCCGGTCCTCATCGACAGCACAAGAAGATGCCTTAGGTTAGATGCCAGGCCTTGGTATTCTGATCTGAGCACTTCTGCAGTGGAAGGAAGTAGCCAAAGGTCATTGGTGGGTTCCTCATTTCCAGAGCCCTACGGATCTGACAATTGGAAGTTGCCAGGATCGATACCAAACAACTTTAACATATTTCTGTCCTTGTTCCTTAGCCATTTGTATTTACCATCATACAAAAATTTATCACAAAACATTTATCATACTTACAAAATGGTCCAATTTAAAATTTGATAATGTCCTTATTTTTGAATGTGGGCATTCACCACTATCAGCACTATCAGTTTTTCTCTTAGGGACATTTTTAGTGTATCTCATATGCTTTGAAGTTTTGTAATTACAGTTTCCTTTCCTCCCCTTCTTTCTTTCATTTGTCCCTTTTTTTTTTCACCAAGTAGTCTTGGCTGTCCTTGAACTCACTATGAAGCCCTGGCTGGGTACTTGAACTCACAGAGATCTACCTGCCTCTGCCTCCCAAATATTCATATTAAGTGATTATGATTTATCCTCTGGTATCCTTTTTAGCTCACTTGTTGCTGCATTTCCATCCTACCGAGAATCACATTCCCTTTGCTGCTGAATTTTAGGTTCATTGAACATTTGTCTCAAAAAGATGCTCGGGATGATTTCAGTCTTCTCTACTATGCTAAAAACATCTGAGGGCTTCTTATGAGCTCTGTCCTGTGGAGAGTCCTGTGTATGTCTGGGATGAAGTGCATTTCTCTTTCAGACAAAATGTCCTGTGTATGTCTGCTTGAGTTTGGTATTTCTCAAGTCTTTAGTTTGCTCATGTGTGTACACCCATCTATTTCTGAATGTGAGATATTAGTCTACTACTGTTATGTTACTGTCTTCTTATTCTTTTTTCTTATCAGTGTTGCTTCATCAAGTTAGGTGTTGGTGGGCATGCATGCATGTATATCTGTTACCTCTTCTTGAAGTAGGCTTTCATTAGATAATATCACTTCAATCTTGTGACAATTTTATCAAGTTAAAAAAAAAAAATACCTGTATAGATAGATGTCTTTATTGCAAGGAAGACTGTGTGCCATGGCACTGAAGAGGGTGTCTGATCCCTTGGAGCTAGAGTGATTGATAATTGTCAGACATTATGTGGGTTCTGGGACTCGAACGCAGGTACCATGGAAGAGCACCTGATTCTCTTAACCACTAAGCCATCTCTTTAACCCTTGTTTTGTTTTGAGGTAGATTCTGTTTGTATCGTTCACGCTGGCCTTGAACTTACAACCCTCTTACTTCAGGAATGGGAGTATGCGCTTTCACATCCACATGTGGCTCTGAGTGACAGCTTTTGCTTCTCTTCTTTATTTTTGATGTTGTAATTTAGTCATGTTTCTTCCTTCTTTTTCCTCTCTCCCTTTCCATATACCATTCTCTTTCAAATTTGTGATTTCCTTTTCATTAATTGTTATTAGTATCCGTGTGTGTGTGTGTGTGTGTGTGTGTGTGTGTGTGTTGTGTGAGTGTTTGTACACATGTGTGCAGGTACATGAACCTTAGTACAGGAAAGCTAGAAGGGATGCCAGATCCCTCAAGGCTGGAGTTACAGGTATGTGGGGCACAAGAGATTTGTTCTATGGGTGCTGAACTCTGACCTTGGATTCCATGATCAGACAACAAGTGCTCTTAACATCTAAGCCATCTTTCTAGTCCCTGAAGTTTATTTTCTTGGTGAAATTATATTCTTCTTTGGTTTCTTTTTTGCATAGAAGACCACATTCTCTGTGTGTCTTTAAACCTTAAGATAATATGCCATACACAGTGTATAGTTGTTACTGTTTTACTCCTTCCCAATATCAGAAGTAATCACTAGCTCTGCTGAGGTTGGTTCTAGACCTGAGTGGAGACCCTTTTTGGTTGTTGTGCTCTTTCATAAGGAAATTGATCTCTATTAAATCAGCAGCTCTGTGGTATAGAGAAGGTTCAGGGCTTTCTTTTGCATCATCTTACAGATACACATGTTAATTAATGTGTACAAAGGCATTTCTGCAACTGAATATGCACGGGAATGCAGGTACCACTGGACTCTGAAGTGCTAAGAGTCCACTGCATTGAAATGTTTATCTGTGGTTCTTTGGGACATCTGATGATCAGGAAAGGAGGCATCAAACAAGAAACTTTAAAGGCTGTGTCTCAAATTTAGTTGATGCACTCATTTCCTCTTGGAGCACAGGCATCTTCAAAATATCTTGCCTTCTAGTGTTAAACTTTTGCTTATAAATAATATAGAATCTCAGTAATATATCCTAACATGCTTATCAGAGAAATTGTCATGATGAAAATTAAATCAGACAATGTCTAATGATGTAGCCCCAAAAGTTGTATAGCTATCCTGTAACAAAGGATTCATCAAAGGACCTTGGCTTGATAAACAGAAATTGCAGAAGTTTATAATGAATAGTAAACACAAACTTTTAGCATTTGTATATTTCTGAATAAATCATTGCTGTCTACATTAATAACAAAGCATAGTCGACTTTTCCTTAAGGATGAGCTTGGTTCCTCTAAATCTCTAGACAGTGTTCTTTACGTTAGCTACAAGTAAAAGACATCATCATAAACCAAGCCTCTAGATATTATTTTATTTTTTTATCCACTGAGGAATTCATCAGAAGCAGAGTGAAATGCAGTCAAAAGAATTTTTTGGAGTATCTGCAGTGAGCTGAAATTATATGAAAGGAATGAAGACAAATAAATCATTTATCAGGAAAAGAAAAACCAGGATCTTAAAACTTGATCAGGGAAACACTCCTGTTGCTTCCTAAAAATGGACTGTTAAGTCTTGCCCACTCTGTGGTGAAGTTACTGCTTTGTCTGCCATGAGCATATGAGCCATTTTATTTATTTCTATTTAGAGGATCTGATACAACCTGTCTAGGCTGGGAAGAAACTAAGCTTTATCTCCCAATCTTGTGTGAGCTTCTCTGTTTGAATTCTTCTGCTTGGCTTTTATAGAGTTTACATTCCAACACTGAGGAACAAAATTTAAAGCTCAAAAAATGGCATTGTGCTCATGAATATTTAAATAAATGGATTAAATAAGTAGATCAATGGCAGGTATCTCTAATAAAATAAGTGTGCCCTGCCAAGAGCTTTGCCAATGCCATGGAGTCAAAACTATTAGAGTTGACAATAGTGTGGGGTGATTTGGTTCACTGCCATACTTTACTTGGACATATAAGAATTAAGTCAGCAAACTTAGGATAATTGTTTCGCATTTATGTGGATGTAAGGAGTGAGTCACAAGGGTTTCAAATGGAAAAGGAAGATTAAAATGGAACACAGACCAAAGCCAAGAAGCTGCAACATGGCCAGAAAAGCAATTCACATGGGAAGGGCTCCTAGATTGTCAGCGGGTCTGACACATACAAAAGCAGAACTGTAGAGACTTGTCTGTGGGAGCGACATTCCAACATGGCAGCATCTGTGCTATCCATGGACTTAACATTAAGCTGTCTGTTTGAGGATAAACATGTTGAAATGTATCACCTGTAAGTGATAATGAAATCAGTAAAAAAATATTAATATGGTATTTACCTACATCTTACCTCACAGATCCATCTTCTATCATATATCTGAGATGCATCCTCCCTCTCTCTCTTTCTCTCCCCCTCATCTGTCTGTCTGTCTATCTATCTATCTATCTATCTATCTATCTATCTACTTATCTATCTATCTATCTATCATTATCTACCTATCATCTATCTTTATTTATAAGGCAATCAGTAATCTACTATTTACTCATCCTCTATCTCTACCTTCTATTCATTCGCATATATTATCCTTCTATCATGAACCCATATACCATGATATGATATACTGCAGAATGGTGTATAAAATCTAAAAAATTGGCTCTCCAGCCCAGCAATAAGAGAGGAGAGAGAGAGAGAGAGAGAGAGAGAGAGAGAGAGAGAGAGCCCTCATCAAGTCAAAATCGGTAAAATTCAATACTTAATGTCAAACACCAGATTGCTATTAGGGAAGAAGCCCACCCTCCCTTTATTAATTTTACTTTTTTGCATTCAGTACTCTTTTGAGGAATATTTATGACTTGAAAACAGGCTAGGCAGTGTTAAACCTTTGGCACCTAAGCCTAAAATAGAATGAGCAGAGATGGACATGCCGTTGCTAAAACGAATGATATTCTTTCTATACAGATTTTATGCAGAAGGAACACTGGGAAGGAGAGCAGAAGAAAAAGCCAAAGCAAGAAGAAACAGTCTTCAAATTGATACTGAAGCACAATGCATTCTAGAAGACAGAGAAAGAATTCATATTCAGTAATAACAGCTTCACTATGTGCTCTGTTTCTGAAAAGTCTAGCAGCAAAATCTGTGCCATAGAAGATCTCAGCAACAAGAAGGAACACTAGGCTCTGGTACTCGTGATGGGCTCAGCCACTGGTTCTCAACCCCAGTGAGACTGGATTAGTTGATCCCAAATGGCAGGCTTCTGGATACCTGTTTATTACATCATGTCTACTTCCTCAGGACTAAATCCACCATTTTCTCAGCTAAATCCAAAGCAGAGATGAAACATTCATACTAATACATTCCTTTGTACACTATGATAGACATCACTAATCAATCACCATAATCTTTTTGCTGATCCCAGACAGGAGAGCTGGATACTTCTCAACTCAACTCCCTGGGCAGTCAGCCTAATAGGTTTAGCTTATGAGATAAAACTTGACTGGTACATCTCTGAGCTCTCTCTGTAAAAAGCAGCAGGGATATAGGTCAGCATAAAAAGCTACAAAAGAGAAAATGGGACTTTATGCCTGGGTGTTTTGCTGAATAGCAACAAAATTTCAGATTCTGTACCACTTCTCTCAAGTGATACACTATGCTGCATGGATATATACACACACTTATCATGGGTTGTTTGTGTACATGTCCATGTGCACATGTAACCTTTTATCATCAAGAGAAAGCTCAATTATGATCAACTCATACTTAGTGTCATTCAGTAGACAAATGCTTCAGCTTCTCTCTTTTCCAGCTGATCAGTTTTGGGTTTGGGGGCTGGGATTCAGCCCTCCTGCAGCAGACACACATATTTTTGCTGATGCTGCACTCCCCTGCAGATCATTGTGTGTGTCATTCCACGTGCAATCAGAAGTACGTCAGAGACGACTGCCTCTGGGTTTGGATCCTGTAATAGGGCACTTGGTATAATCTTTATGCTATGGATATTATTCTTTAATGCAGAAATGGAATAATACCATCATAGCAGAGAGCAAATTGAGTTTTGCCAATCCATTTCTCACATTTCTTTGAAATTTTTTATTCCCTCAAGTTCCCCTTGGTTGAGAATTAAAAAAAAAAAAAACCCATAAAAGCAAGAGTTGCCCACGGAGTTTTGATCATGTATTAAGTTCTTGCTACAGGACAAATCTCCTGACCCAGGAAGATTTATTCTAAAACTTTTATACATAATCCCATCCCTTTTCATAAACTTCCTCCTACACACTAATTACATGTTGAGAAATGCAAGAACAAATTTGATTGGCAGTCTTCTTATAAGACACGAAGGTGGCTCAGCCTGAGCCGTTGAGTAAAGCCTGATTACCTTTGCAGTACTTTCCCCTCAATCTTTATCAATGTGTCAAGCACAATTTATTCTTCATGATTTGATTAGATTCTTGAAAGCAAGAGGGATTGGAAATACTGAATTGCTCATTTATGGCTCATGTGGGGTTATTCTGAACCATACACTGGGGGTACAAATGTATCCAGAAACTTGGGCTGAGCACCAATTTCAATTGATTCTCTGGGAAATAAACTTGGCCTGTGGCCACCATAATTAGAGTTACTAAAAATTTACATATGGATATATTTGCATGATTCTTAATAAACCAGGGTTGCTAATAAACTGACAGGCAGAGGAAGTGATGTCTGAATGATGCACATTGCTTGAAGTGACTAGAAATGTTGAATTGAATCATACCTATCCCACGGCATAAAGACACTAGGGGAAGCAGAGTCAAGACAACATTTGCTATATTTATTGCATCCAAATTTAATGGACTGTTGGGTCTCACAGGCAGGCTTGCTGTAGAGATGCCAAATTAGAGTTAAGACTTCTTGTGTGCTGTGTCTAGGAACATGGGAGGGGCAGGATGGGTACCAAGATGAGCCAGAACACTGCTTTTACATTACACTGTGCACTAAGTCTTCAGTGACTCTTTCTGTGGGCACATTTTACTTTTTTCCTTCCATACCCACTATTGCTGGGTTCAGCACAGCTGCGTAAGGGGAGGTGTGACACAGTTCCTGCCCCTGGAACGTTGCCAGGCTGTCAATCCCATGACCCCCACATGTGCTGATAGTGCTCTTGCCCAAAGTTGATCTGCTGTCTTTACTATTCTACTTTCAATCTTTCTTTCTGGGGAATATACTTCCCCCATTACTCAGACCTAATCACACTATAATAATTGAAACAGATGCAGTTTTCAGGAATGAGGAATGGATATGGTGAGGAGGCTGTGGAGGCCATGGGAAAGGATCTAGACAATATAACCAGAAGGTCCATAAAAGCCTACATGGTCCTTTGTAGGAAGAACTCACTGTTAGACTTGACCTTGAATTTGGAATCATGAGAAGACACATGAACTCTTAGGTTCAATGACTGCTGTGCTGATTAGCCAGGGTGAACTTGGGGACATCAAGTTTAAGTGGTCTCAAGAAGAGAAGCATGAATAAAAAAGTAGGAATTTATATATAATTTAGCAATAAATATTTATATATAATTTAGCAATAAATATTATTAGAAGGAAGGAACATAAGGCTATGAATTGTTAAAGTGAGAGAATGAAGATTAAAGAATTAAAAGATGATGCAGAAACATAAAAAGTTAGTATTCTGCTTTTCTAGCTGATTGAAGAATTGGAGATGACAGTGCCTGCAAGGATATTAGAGAGAGCTAACTCTTTTACTTACATAAATTCAAAACTTTGTAAGGAATCGTTTCAATTTTAGTAGTTTGTTATTTTTCTATTCTTACATGGAAGCAGTTACTAAAGACTGCTCTCTGCTGTACCAGGAAACTGCAAGAGCCATGCCCAGCTACCTGTGAAGAACAGGCTGTGTAAACCTGTAAGGAAATGTGCTTTTGCTTTGAGTCTTAGTTTCTGCTCTAAGGAAACAGTGGGTGGAATTATTTTGATCCGTTATTCATGAGCTTTATGTAAATATAAGATTTTTGATGATTATTAACAATAATCAAAGCCTTGATGATGCAGTTTTAGTAAATAAAGAACTGGGTTCAGCCTCTCTCTGGTTATTAAGCTATTAAGCTGAACAATTAAGCTGAAGGTGAAGAATGAAGAATACTGAGAATTGTCAGGGAACAGAGAGAGTACCTAAACTAGCAGCTTGTATCTGCTACTAATTCCAAGTCATTCAGGACCCTCCTCATGTTGAGGCTGGACCTCAGCACACTATACCCATGGATATCTAGACCCTTCATAGCCTATGTGACTCAAAAACACTTAAGCATTTCTGTTTGTGCTCATACGTTGGCCTATCTGTTAGATTTGGTTTTGAGATAAGATCTCTTTTAGCCCCGGTTGTTCTTGGAGTTGCCACATATCTGAGGCTGGTCTTGAACTTCTAATTGAATGGAAGAGTACTGGAACCTCCACTTCTCAAGTGTTGCAGTTACAGATGTTTGACCCTACAGCTTGTTCTTGTGGGGCTGGGGAACGAACCCAGGGTTTATGTATGCCAGCAGTCACACTCTAAGGGTTTGAGTGGCATTCTTATCCACTGACATTCACATTTCAGAAACCACATAAAGAAGGTCTTGAACATCAGTCCTCCCTAAAAGAGAAATGCTGGGTCAGACACTGGGTTAGACTAGGAATATTGGTTCTAGATGCGCATGGCTTGTACTGTAACCAGGGGTTGCCTTTACTAGTTGGTTATGTTATTGGGCATACAGGTACCATGAGTCACACACAGGTACTATGAACATGAGATGAACATACATCACTACTACTTTGCTGAGACTACAGTATAGTTCGTCTTCAATCTTTTAAGCATGGAGACTTGAATTCTCTCTTTGTGCTATTCACACAGATTCTACAGTCAGTCTTACATGCAACCCCTCCCTTGGTCTCCTCCTAGTTCCTGTATGGTTTAAATGGGCTGTTACTTAAGTGATTCCCCATTTTGGAAACACTGGGTGCTGGCAATAGGTTAGAGATTTTCCACAGTTGACATTCCTTCCTGACAATGTCCAGTGGAGAAATAACACAATTACTGATGTAAGAACCTGTTATCTTTCGTAAAGAAAGTGATACAATTACAACGTAAGTTATTTCTAGCCAGGGAGTGTTGACTAAAGCTACAGGACCTACCTTTTCACTCTCAATCACAACCTTTTCTCCCACCAAGTACAAATTGGTTAATATGTCTTCTTGACTACCATTCCCAAGAGCAGACATATGTGGTACCCTGCAGATACAGAGTAGGGAAGTAAGCTTGCGGACTCAGAGCTACACAGTGGAAGATGAAAACTAACCCTGTAGACCAGTGGGAGGCTGGACCTGTGAAAGAGTATCAGTGCATGTTGGGATTGCCAGTATCTCAAACACATTTTTTAAAATGAACGCTTCAGAGACAAAGTCTGGTCCAGCTATAGTTCAGGTCTGGTCTGTGCCTGTGAATCACACTTTTAGTCTGCCTTGTCATCCAGCTGTCTCTACTAGTTTCCTAAATTCTTTTGTTTGGCGCCTGGAAGGCAAAGGCTGTCTAAATCATTTTAGCTGTGTACAAGTGTTGCAACACCCCACTTTAATACCTAGTGACCTGAATTCATCTTTCTCTGTGCCTTGGGCTTTACTCCTTTTGTTTACGGCAGCGATTATCAAAAAGAATAGGCACAGATCTTTAGTAAAATTCAAAGCACTGCTTTATTAGGGCTCCTTAAAACTTAAGCCAAGTGAGTGTTAGAGATCTCTATGGACCTACTTGTCATGGGTGCAGGAATTAACGAAGTCATCAGAATGAATCATTTTTGTTTGAAGAAAGTCTTCCTGTAGAGCACAGAAGGGGGGGTGGTGGAAGGGACAATAATGAAAGTCAGTCTCCAAATTTCAGTGACCTTAAAGAAGACTTCCTTTGTCAGAATTAGTTATAAGCACATGGCTTCCTTTCAAACATGCAACCTTTTAAACCACATAAAACCCCTGGAATATGGTTGACTGTCTCACTGTCTCAACTACATGGGCAGGTAAAGTTGTACAGCTCTTGAGGAACTGTGTAAAGCATAGTTCTTATTTTTTAATTGCTTGAAATGAAAGACAAATCAAGGTAGCTAGGTTAAAGTCCCCCGGGTGTCTACCTTCTGATACAGGTTTAAATTTTTCAAAATTATCTAAGTCTTACTTCACAGCCTAGAAAGAAAAAAAAAAATGGAGGTTATAAGAACCATTTGCAGAAATCCTTCTGCCCTTTCTCCCAGCCTCCCCTGCTTCTGTGGGAATGGCTCTTGTGTTGCAGAGGAAATTTCTGTGAATTTAATTGTGTCCCTTAGTGTGAAACCAGACGGGTCTGAAATACTTCAGAACAATTAGCAGATTGTCATCCATTTTCTTCTTCTCATTTGCTGCCCTCAGGGACAGACGGGGGAGCTGTTGGCGTGGCGATCAATCGCAGCTTCCTCTTTCCCCTCATGTGCTACTCACCAGTCCAAGCCTCATCCAAATACAGTTTTTGGGTTCACAGTAGAAGTGCAAACCTTAGCCTCAAAATCCAAACTTATTTTCCACTTCCATGATTTCCTACCCGTTGATATTTCAGGAGGGACCTGGTTTCCGTTTCATACCCCTTGGGAGATGGCATTATCTCATCATCACATGAACTAAATTAGCTGCTACTGTCCCTTAGCCCATATTCTGAAGGCAGTCAATTGGAATTTATCCTTGCCAGTCCTGGGGCCTGAGATACCTGGGACCAGTAAAATGGGCAGCAAAGCAAGAGGTACTGGCTCTGTCTCCTGAGGAGTGTGGAAAAGTGAGATGCTCAGTCCTGAGGAGGAAGAGGATAGTTTCATGCCAAATGACATTAGCGCGGTGAACTGAATCTTTTTTTATTAACTTTTATTTCTGAGAGCAAATGCACTCGAGGGAGGTCAGTACTCTTCAGTTTTAAGCTCTCATCCTTAGGTGTAGGGCTAGTTTCAAAGGCTTTCTGAAAGAATAAGGCTTAGAAGAGACTCGAGCGACTACTGAGAGACCAGCTCAGCTGATGCCAACACAACCAATTTCTTTGAGAAATCCGATTCTTCTCCTCACTCACTGTTTACAAATTTCTATTTATCGTCTGACTTCTACTTTGACACATGAGTGAGTCCCCAGGTCTGGAATGTCTATGATTGTCCAGCTAACCAAGAGTATAAGAAGAATTACCATAATGTGCTTAAGGCTCCTACAACTGTATAGGACAGCAAGGGTAGACCTGCCTGTGAGGAAGAATCTGAGCAGTTATCTGGAACTTTTGCCATCAGGAAGGATCCTAATATATTAAGAATCGTTGTGGGTGTCTTGCTGTCCTTAAAGTGTGAACAATGTCATTT
This sequence comes from Rhynchomys soricoides, assembly GCA_019843965.1. Taxonomy (NCBI): domain Eukaryota; kingdom Metazoa; phylum Chordata; class Mammalia; order Rodentia; family Muridae; genus Rhynchomys; species Rhynchomys soricoides. The sequence goes on from JADRCH010000041.1 coordinate 3,065,792, forward strand.
ACACCAACTTTTGCTTCCTTCTGGTGTCTGGAATTTTGGTTCATGCTTTCAGAAAATATCAGTGTGGCCACCTCCCAGCAGAAATAGTGGGCACTAAGTCTTGTTCATCCTCATAGATAGCACTTCCTGGGCATTGCAGAAGGGATTGAGTGGACTGTACTGAGCCAGATATGGAAGGGACTCTTGGAAGCCCTGCCTTGGCCTCAACTTGGCCCTATGGGCTGGGTTTGTTTTGCATGTTTCTGCTGTGACAAATTGTAGCAGAAACTATAGAGCTTTAGGTTGAATCATGTGAGCCCTATGAATAAGTAAAACCTGGGGGGAAGGGTGCTCCACTCCTCACATGAGATGTAGCCAAAAACCGTCTGATCCATTTTCACCCAGCCTTCTTTGGAGGGGCTGTTTCAGCCCATAGGATGGGGGTATAGCGTGTCAAGGTGTGGGAATCATAGCAGGTAGAGCCTGAGGCAGCACTGAATGTTTGCATGTTGGCTTTCAGAGTTAAAATCTTAAGTTGTGTGTGATTATTATTTAATATCTCCTTTATAATCCACCAAAGAACTCAAACCACCTTAACTTTTTTTAATTGAAATGATCTTATGTGTATGAGTGCTGTACCTGCACATGCTTATCCATCATGTTGATGCCGTGCCTGTGAAGGCCAGAAGTGCGCATTGTACCCGCTAGAGCTGGAGTTAGAGATGATTGTGAGGCAACATACGGGGACTGTAAATCAAAACTCCACAGGTGGAGGAGCCAGTGCGCTAACCACTGCGCCATCTCTCCAGCTCCTCAAAACACATTGTCAGTTTTGCGAAAGCTTCAGTGTTCTGGTGAACTGGAAGTAAGTCACGAGTATTAATTCTAGATTTAAGCTAGTTTTTCCCCACAAGAGTGTGTTGTTTTCTATTCAAGCTGCGTGTTTTGGAAGCTTTTAGCTTTAGGATGTCTTCTAATAGAGTGCTAATTTTCTTAGTACCACCCCTAGTTTTGAAGCAATGAATTGGAAAACATAGGGTGTGACTGAGCTGTTTTCACAGAGGAGATTCGGTGAGCTGAATTTTCTGTGAAGTTAACATAAAATATCATATCTGGGAACAAAAGCACTTTGGAAATAAGGAGCTGTAGTCTTATCAATATACATTTTGTAATATCTGATATGGAGAACCATATCTATATCTTCCTGATAGTCATCGGAAATGCCATTAATGAAAATCAGTGGACTTGCTAAGTGGTGATTAGATTAAGTAGGTCACTGACAAACGAGCGACTACAGTAAGGAGACAAAACTTGGCCTCAGAACAGCCCTTGCTCTCGTCTCTTCTCCAGTTGCTAGGTGTCTGCGTTCAGGTCACATAAGAATCCATGGGCATCTGACAAAGGAAGGAGGCTCCATCATGTGCAAACACAGCTGGCTGGTCATGCTGGGTAACTTGATGACCAGGGCCAGTGTCTCTATTCTCCAGAGTCAGAAGAAATGGCTTAAATAAATAGATAAATCATATTATGCTGCAATGAACCTTCTTGAAAACAATTGTATTGAGCTTATAAACTGAAACCAGTGAGATTATAAACATGGGATATGTATCCAAATGAGAAAGATGCTTCTGAATCATTCGATAATACTTAAGCCACATTGCTTAATTTTAAAAGATATTTTTAATTTTCTTTTTTCTTTTTCTTTTTTTTTTTTTTTTTTACTTAGAAAATGGAAGGACAGAATCCAATAAACGTCCTGGTGTAAAAATGGAAGACGAACCCCACAGACTGTGTCTGGACCATGGTAGAGAGTACTGAATCAAATGTAGATATTATATCCAACCTGTGTTCTTTGGGGAAGCCACAAATCTTTTGATAGACAGATGGTCAAGGAAACATTAAAAAAAATGAGAATAAATTTCCAACGTCCTCTCAAGCTATTAATTAGAGCTTTCTACCTAGAGATTCTTTGAAAGAAAAATCACTGTTTGGGGTCTCTAGAGGAAGTGCAGCAGTGAAGAGCACATGCTGCTCATGCAGAGGACTCTAGTTAAGTCTCAAACACTCAAACCAGCTTGCTCACTACTGTCCATAACTCCAGCTTCCACTCTCTGAAGGCACTCGCAGGAATGTGCACATACACACAAAGGTGCATATATAAATGACATAATCAATCTTTAAAATAGAGAGGATTTAATTTTTTTCTTGCTGATTTATTTTTTATTGGATATTTTCTTTATTTACTCCCACTCCCCAGAAACTCCCTATCCCATCCTCCCTCCCCAAGCTTCTATGAGGGTGTTCACCCACCCACCCACGCCCACCTCCTCACCCTGGCATTCCCATACACTGGGGCATCGAGCCTTGGCAGGATCAAGGGCCTCTCCTCCCATTGATGCCGGACATGACCATCCTCTGCTACATATGTGGCTGGAGCCATGGGTTCCTTCATGTGTACTTTTTGGTTAGTGGTTTAGTCCCTTGGAGCTCTGGGGTTGGGGGGGGGGCTGGTTGGTTGATATTGTTGTTCTTCCTATGGGGCTGCAAACCCCTTCAGCTCCTTCAGTTCTTTCTGTAACTCCTCCATTGGGGACCCTGTGCTCAGTCCAATGGTTGGCTGCAAGTCTCTGTACTTGTCAGGCTCTGGCAGAACCTCTCTGGAGACAGCTATATCCGGCTCCTGTCAGCAAGCACTTCTTAGCATCCACAATAGTGTCTGAGTTGGGTGACTGTATGTGGGATGAATCCCTAGGTGGGGCAGTCTCTGGATGGCCTTTCCTTCAGTCTCTACTCCACACTTTGTCTCTGTATCTCCTCCCATGAGTATTTTGTTCCCCCTTCTAACAAGGACTGAAGCACAAACACTTTGGTCTTCCTTCTTCTTGAGCTTCGTGTGGTCTGTGAATTGTATTTTGAGTATTCTGAGCTTTTGGGCTAATATCCACTTAACAGGGAGTGCATACCATGTGTGTTCTTTTGTGACTGGGTTACTCACTCACAATGATATTTTCAAGTTCCATCCTGTGAATTTCATAAAGTCATTGTTTTTAATAGCTGAGTAGTATTCCATTGTGTAAATGTACCACATTTTCTGCATCCATTCCTCTGTTGAAGGACATCTGGGTTGTTTCCAGCTTCTGGCTATTATATATAAGGCTGCTATGAACATAGTGGAGCATGTGTCTTTATTACATGTTGGAACATCTTTTGGGTATATGCCCAGGAGTGGTATAGTTGGGTCCTCAGGTAATATTATGCCCAATTTTCTGAGGAACCAACAGACTGATTTTTTTTTTTTAATCAAAATTTGGAATGCAAAGCACCCCATTCTTTCATGAGCCACAATTTGTAAGTTTCTTCTACACATGCTCTTCTAGTACCTCAGGGCATTTTCCCATTTCTCCATACTAGCAATCGAAGGAGCCTTTCATTGTTTCTAACATCTCTGAGAGAAAAGCCTACTTCCCTATCTTCTGTCCTTCTGTGAATGATACAATAATGCCTAACATTCTGTGACTTCAGATTGGGTCCCACTTAGTGGAATCTTGCCTCATCACTTTTCTGGAATGTCTTCAAAACACACAGAAACAAGTTTCATATCATTTATTCTGGCAGTAACAACTCCTCCTGCTGATGTTGACTCTACTCTCTCACTCCAAGGAATATACTGATAATGGTAGCTTAGGCGTGATGGCACTCATATGTGAGCACACCATGCTACCAGGATGCAGATGAAAGAAGATCTGTTGAAAGCTCATATATTGTTTTCCTAAGTTTGTTTCTGTTGATTTGATAAAATGCTCTGACCAAAAGCAACTCAGGTAGAATCACAGTTTACAGTCCAGTGAAGCTAGTATTTCATGATAGCAGAAACATCTGCCAGTCTCATCATGGCCATAGTCAAGAACAGAGAGAAATAAACACATGTGGGCTTGTTGGTGCTCAGCTTACTGTCCAGCTTGTCCTTGCCCACAGAATGGTCCTCTTTCCATGTAGATTCCTCTTTGAGGATATTCCCAGGGGACTCTGGATTATGTCAAATTGGCAATTAAAGGTGACTATCAAATTATCTAAGGACATAAATATCTATAGAACTAGGGAATCTAGATAGTAGAACTAGAAAATACAAAGGTTACAGAATGAATTTCAGTCATATAATGGAGCCAGGTGGTACAGGACTGGAAGCCCCTCATTATTTTATCAGGTAGGGAAGTGCCCGACATTTGAACATTTTGGAAACAAAGCACCTAATACACTAAGGAAGATAAGTATGTGGTCAATGGGCATGAGATAAATGATAAAGTCAGTGTCCTTCTGTTATGCCTATATCAAGAAGGGTCATGGCATGTAACTGGTAGTTTTGCTACACCACTTTAAGTTCTTGGTGAGTCTGAGGCACACACCTGCCCAGGAGCTATCTCGGGTCTGCAGATGAAACACACACACACACACACACACACACACACACACACACAAGCACGCCTGCATGCATGCTCATTTTTAAACGTCCTTATTGGCTCTGATGGCTAGCTTGCCCTCACCTTTACTCCTAGCTCAACACCTCTAAATCTTCCCGAAAGTTAACTGCCCACTTCCCTTCTGTGAAGACCACTGGTCTTGCTGTCCAAGACAGTTTCGGGCTGCCCTTCCATGGGTCACTTTCCTTTTCTGCCTACATTTTGGAAGTTCTCCCCTACAGCTCTGAGTTACATCTCTATGTCCCAAGTCTCTCTCCTCACTGCAGGAACCTGGGAGTCCCACCTCTTTCATTCTGCCCAACCATTAGTCACTGGCATTTTTAATGATAAATCAAAAAACAACTGGGGGAAAGGACCTTCAGTGTCAGTAAACATCGATTACTGATTAAATCAAAACATCAGAACCATACCTCTACAATGGCATGATGATCAGAAGGAAGGAACAGTTTCCAATAAGAAGACAATATTTTACAATAAAAAGAACTAAAGGACATGATGATATGGGAACACTTGAATTAATTGATAGGCTGAGAAATTTTATAAAAACCATGGGAATAGGAGGTACACAGACAGGAGAGATCTGAAAGCAAATACAGAGTTGATTTAAGGAGTGACGGAAAGCAGTATTCGGGTTGAATGACCCAGACATGCACCTTTACTCCTGCCCTGCACACTTTCCAAGTATCATGACATGTGCTGTCTCCAATGCATCCTGATAACATCAACCAGAATGACCTTTGCCTATGTTTTGCTCAATGAACCTGTGTTCAGGGTTTAAGGGTCAATGTGTATGTCATCCTTTAGGAAGCGTTTCTGACTTCAATCCAGCTAGAACTGATTAAAATGTTCTTTGTACTCTCTGCTTATAATAATTACTTAGATCAGAGTACCTACAACATTGCATTCATTTCTCCATGTGGCTCTTTTTCTTGTAGATTAAAATTTTCTTATGCTCTGAGAAGCCAATTCATCTTTGTATACGCCTGGCACCGAAATCTAATTTAGATTAATGGGCAATCGCATAAATGAATGTGAGGAGAAAGTTAGAAAACAGTAAACAAAGGAATCCAAAGAGCCTCATAAATTTAGTAACATGGGCAAACATGCAGAGCTTGTCTCACCTGGGCTTATACTTAAATCATGGGGACAAAAGTTCTCCTTGTGCATTAGTATCCAAAAGTGAACAAATACCAAAGCAGAAACAAGATAAGAGCAAAGCAAAATTCGAAAACTTTCTTCCCTGACAATTTCGTTGTTAAAGGAGAAAGTGCAGGCTGAGTAACCCTGCAGGTACGGGCTGAAGACCAAGGAAAAGAATGTTTAACCAGGTATTATTTTCCTTACCATCAGAAACTTTCAAATTGAAAATGTTCTCAGACATCCACATTTCCAAGTCCAAAAGTCCAGAAGTCCAGTGAGCACACAACTCCTGTTTGGCAGGAGGAGAGAAGAAGCTGGTTTTTTTTGGGGGGGGGGGGGGGGGGGGCATGGGAGGCCCTGGAGAATTGGTTCAGTGTAGTCTGCTCTTGTCATCAGTCCACTTTTTGACTTTGAAGTTACATTTCAGATCTGTGAGTGACCTTCCCAAGTGCAGGCTTTGGCAATGGTGGCTCCGATGGCCACGAAAGCTCTGCATTCCAGCATCAATCACACGACAAGGTTATTGGCATCAGGACACTTTTTCATTAACAAATACTCAAGAGAAATATTCTTAATGAATTCTAGTTGGAGCTGGCAGCATGAGTCTTCAAGCAAACAACCAACTTCCAAAGACCACATTGTGATCAGTTGATTGACTGAAGCTCTCTCCAGACCTATCTTGGACACACCCAGACCTACAGATTTGGTCAAGCTGCTGAAACTCTGCAGGGTCTCTAGTCAGCAAACAATCTTATTAGGAAGTTCCTAGGAACAGGAATGGGTACTCAGCTCTTTGTGAAGCTATCAAACTTGAGCTTCTAAAGTACAATAAGTATTAAACTTTTAGAATCTAGCCTACATATGCATTGCATACAGCTGAGACCGAAGAAAAGAATGAAAGGCACATTTATTCAGTTTATAGACAAATATTAAGTAACACTGAGTGCTATAGAGTGTGCTAAGCATGTACTGCAAAGATAACAATTACCCAGTCTCTGCTCTCAAGAACTTATAAACAGTGGCTTGAGAAGGGACAGGTAATGAAACATAATTTAAATGAGAATAAAACGAGAGCTGCAGAGTTGTAATATTTTACATAGGTTTAAAATGACCAGAATTCCCATCCATCTAAGGACGAAAGGCTGAAGACAGAACATTCCCATAGTCTCAGGAGAATTTGACATGGGTACCCGGAGAGAAGAAAGTCTGAAAGTTGAAAGCATCTAAACATTAAAACAGGAGAGTGGGTGGGAGCTGTCCATGGGAGACATATATATGTATCTTCCCAGTAGCTCTGGCCTAGAAGAAAACATTTTTCACTCATCCATCAATTATTATCTCCTCCTTCCAATCAAGGGTGTTGGTGGCCCAATCCTGTGTAGGTAGAGCTTATTCAGGTAATCACAGTGGCTATGAATTCCAGAGTGTGGCAGCCATGTCACATCTGGAAGTCGGTGTTCCATGCCTCTCCCATGCCTTTCTCCCACTCACGTTCTCCTGTGGAGTTCTCCGAACTGTGGGGTGGGTATATCAATGTCCCATTGATGGCTAGTCATCAAAAAATATTTATTCCCTGTACTTTGGCCAGTTATGAGTGTCAGTAGTCACTGTCAACTGCTTCAAGTAGATATTTTTCTGCCCGAAGCTAAGAGCACTGGTCTGTGGACATACTATATTTAGAAGGTGATTTGATAGGTACCATATCCATTTCATAAAACAACAACAAATGGTTTATGACAAAGGCTGTTGACCTCCTTAGCCATGAGCTTTTGTAGCAGATGTGAATTATCTGCCATAGACTGGACATCACAGCCAATCAAAAGGCAGGTAGTTGGTTACTCCTAACTGCAAAGAAAAGGCATGAAAATGGGGCAGCAGAAGTGAATTAACTGAAGTAAGAAATAGACCAGAGAGGGTAATTGGCTGACTATGAACAAAATTATAGTGTTGACATGTATAAAAATGTTAGACTGAAACCCATGATCATGTATGACTAATACATGATCATTAAAAATACAAATATTTTAATATAAATTTTAAAAATAATTCACAAACTGAAATAGTGACCATGCAGGCTAGTAACTATGGGACTCCTAGCTGCTCTTTTGGATAAATCATGGGAATTTGAGGTCTGAATGGAGGAAAGAACAGAGAGAGTATGTTCATTGCATCCTCTGCATTAAGTTCAACAGGAAGCCACAAAGAATAAGAAGAAAGCACTATAGGAATATTCCCACCTCCAACCTCAGGCCTCCGTACACATGTACATACATGTGCATGCATACTGTGAACACAATACACAGGGTTATACAATACACTCGCACAGAACTCCATGCACACCTCTGAAGTATAGGCTCCCACTGTAAATTAATGTATTTCTTTCTATGTCTGGCTAGCTTCCAAATGAATGAGATTGAGGGTAAGATTTATTACTCAGCTTCGGCACGATTACTGCGGGATTACCCCTAATCTATTTCCTAATGCTAGGGGGCTACTTCTCCAGCTGTGCTCCCCTAGTACTTGCTGCTTGAGTCTCTACCTGGTTATTTCTACTCCATCAGTCTGTTCTCACTCGGCCTCATGCTCCCAGTCCATCACATCTAATGAAAACCTCCTGTTCTCTCCATCTTCTTTCTCTTTCCCTTCCTCCTCCTGTTCTTCCTACTATCCTCTCTTGTCCTCCATACCTGGTAACCGAAGCCCCGCCCACCTCTATTCTCTGTGGTAATTGGCTGTAGCAACTTTTATTTAGGCAATAGCTTTAAATTTGGGAGCAAGTTTTACACAACAGAGGCCAATGTATGTGAGAATTCACTTGTCTTGGAGCAACCAGATCTTGGGTTTCAGTATTTAACATTTGTATACACAGCACCAGACAACCCCCTGCAGCACACACTACACTCACACACACTACACCCACACTCACACCCGCCACACTCACACATGCTACACACATATAGCACACCAAACTCAGGCTTCCATACCCAAGCAAATAAGTGCATGCTTACCTGTGAACATACGTGCACATAGGTTCACACACTACACTCTCACAAATACAACTTTAAAAGTTGAAAACATACGTGTGTGTTCATCTTCTCTACTCTCCTTGCAGCCATTACCACGGTTTTCTTAGACTACCTTTTTCTTACACGACCACAATTTTCTTACACAGTGGCTCTGATTCTTGACATTTCTAGGGGAAGAAGTAAACAGGACAGTGTTATATAAACTGCAGGCTGGGTGGAGGCGTCAAGGGAGAGAAGCTTGCTTTTGACAGGAATATAAGGTATGATGAATTGTTTCTTAGCCTCTCGCTGTTCTCAGACAGGGACAAAGCTTAAAAAGAGAATGCAGGGCATCACAGCTCTTCTCCAAAGATGAGCTATTTGGGTGACATCCCTTTCCAGTTGTCACTTTGCTTTGTGTCATCTTGAAACAAGCTGACAGAACCACTTAATCCATCTGATTCAAGCAGTTGAAATTGAACTGTGCAACTTAAAGTCACCTTTGCACTGTGAGAGTCTGTGACTGCAGCCCAACGACCCGATGCTGGAAGATGGTGTGCATTTACTATTTTCTTTGTATGACAATTCTTTCTAAATGTAAGAAAAATAGTTCATGCTGAGTGAGAAAAGTTTTGAAAAACATCTTTAGTTTCAATACCAACTAGAAATGCCTTAAAAATATATATATGTGTGTGTGTGTGTGTATGAGTATCCATATGTATGTGTGCCCATATATTTGTCATAAGATTTAACAATAGTACACTCACAATTACTAGTTATTTTCAGATAAAAATAATGCTTATCTGCTCCTCCTTAATGTTCGAGGAGAAGAAAATTCTTGGGAAACCATTAGAGACTGCAACTTAGTGTCTGCAAAGCATCTTCTTGAAGACCAAGGACATTAAGATGAATGCCAGCACAGAGACAGTGTTTACAGAGAGAATCTGAGTTGGACAAGGCACTGTTCTAATGGCCCAGATGCTGGGTGGTTGAGATGAAAGTCTGAAACATGGGCTGATCGTCCTAGTTATGATTTTCCAATATCTACTCCCTCCAAATGAAAAGACCTGTTAAATAGTCTTTGTGACTGATCTATATGTAAACAGAACAAACACAACCTGGGTTAAACATTGTGTTAAGTACAAACATGGAATTCATTTTCTATAGTATTTTTTATTGCATTTTATCAAATGGGCAATAAATATGAACTAATTCAAACTTATTGAGATGGTAATTGGGCAATTTGTAATTAATTGATTAGTGCAATAAGTTATCTCATGAACTAGACATATCAGTGTTGAAATCATCCAAAAGTCCACAACTGGAACTTACACGAAAGTAAGAGCATTTGGCCAACAATGGAAAAAAAATCAAATCTACAGTGCCTTTAGAGGATGATACATGGCATGAATACAAAGGCTTGCAAGGAGCCACATTTGTGTGGATTGACCAGGGGAGTGGAAACATGAGAGCAAGTGATGGCCGCACAGGAAGAGTAGTCAGGCAGAGGGCGCAGTAAACCCAGGAGTCTGGTGGCTGCCTTGAAAATGATTGTGAAATTATCTGACTTCTGTTTAAATAGCTGTAAGTGTGAGAGGAAGACAAAGTCAGAGTCAGCGGATGCATAAATAGAAAACGCAGTTAGATATTTTAAAAACTCAAACAGTTACTTTGTTTTATGCCAGAAAGAAAAAAAACCCGTTAAGTCTGTCAGAAGACACAGCTGTCGACGGTCTACACACAAGTATGGGAAGGGAGGGAACAGCCCCTGAGAGTGAGACGGATACGGACACATCCAGAAAGATTGCTCAGAAGGAAGCTCAAATCTGAGGTGTTTTTAAGTTGAAGATGCCTAAAAGAATTAAGTAGACAGAAGCACCTCAGGGAGAGAAACATAGTGCTAGCCCATCACCGATTTTCTTACTGGTATGAATCGTAATGTAAATACGTGATACAGGACCTCAAAGGGGTCACAAACCACAGGTAGAGAACTGTGGTAGAAATCTGTAGTGTTCACTGCAAGCAACTTGAGAAGAGCATTAAGAATAGAAGACAAATTCCAAGGAATTTAGAAAATATTTGAAACTTCAAACTTTATTTCTCCTACGTATAAAATCGAAACACTTTAAAATGTATCAGAAGTTACACTGTAAGTATTGGACATGAATGTAAATAACAGTCAGTGTAAAAAAAGCAGAAATAGCACCAAAACCCTTCATGGGACAATGAGCAAATATCTTAGATCCAAGCAGCATTTGAGGAGACCGAGATATAATAGAATTTATGGAATTGTTTCATTTGATGATAGTGTTATTGGCAATGGGGGGGGGACTTGTGGGCAACCAAAAGCACTGATTTGTCTAAATCTCAAATATGATCATAAACAGTGTGTCTGACTACTTCAATAATTGTTAATGTCTATTTGCTTATGAAATATAAACATGAAGGTACAGAATGGTGCCTTTCTCAAATACCAGCTTAAGACTTAACTTACAAAGGAAGTGTGGTCATATGGGAACTAGGAGCTAATAACTGCATCTGAATGTTTAGTTTGCCATATTAACATGCCATTTCAGAGCATACATTGAAAAACAGTTATGAGTCAAATGTGAATGAGAACACATCAAAACTAGAGTTAACTTGTTAATGAATAAAAAGCAGCGTGGTCATGCCAACTGAAGAAAAACATCATGAAGAATGCAAAGCCAGTTCAGGAAGGCATCCTGAAACAAGGTGTTAACTTAGAACCCAAGTGAACCATGTCCTACAGGGCAGTAGGACAGCAACCTTTGCTGTCAGGGGCCGGTCATTTGCATCCTGAATAGGTATCACTGCTTAGAATCCTGTTACAATAAGTCCGTGATTTCACAGTATGAGGATTTAACTGTGGGAAGAATAAATGAACCTCAAATACCTTGTACAGTGATGTGATATTCTGGTGTCCATTCGAGAATGTACCAATTGATCTTGAAAGGTAAAGAAACACCTTTGTACTTATTTTCAGAGTCCGAGATAGGCATGAACAAGGTTTGCTTGTGATTATGAACAATCATCTGACATCATTTTGTTTGTTACAAAAATAGCTGGCATTTTCCTTCTGCCAGTGTAAGTGACTCACATATACAGAGAATCGCACATGGATACTTCATCAAAAATACAGGCTTGAACTTTGAAAAGCCTGTATTATTTTCTCTTCTTTCTCACTGTTAGGAATTTAACAAGAAATTTATATTTGCCAAATGCTGTTTGAAGTCCATGTCCTGTTAGCGAACTCTTGGGAGGTCCTTGACATCTGTATAGATGTGACACTCCTGGGTTTAGAGAGATGGCTCAGAGATATCCTTGCAAGAACCCAAGTTCAGTGCCAAGAACACATATTAATGTGATGTGATGTGATGTGTGTGTGTGTGTGTGTGTGTGTTTATCTGTGTGCATGCATATGTGTGTGTCTTTGTGTGTCTATGTGTGTGTGTTTGTGTGTACGTATGTCCCATGACACATGTGTAGAGACCAGAAGACAAACCTCAGGTGTTAGAAATCAATTCTACCTCGTTTCACAGAATCTCTTGTTTGTCGCTGCATATTCTACAATCACCGGTCCAGGAGCTTCTGGAAATTTCCGACTCTGCCTCCCATCTTATCATACGAGCAGTGCGATCTCAGATGTGTGCCAATATGCTCGGCTGTAGGTAGGCAAATCAGGCTATCAGACTTGAGTGGCATGTACTGTGCCTTCACATTTTCTTCTACATTCTTGTACACTGTTCTTTTTCTACTCTTTCCTCGAGTTTCCTCTTTCTGTCTTCTGTCTTGGCAGTGAACTTGAGGTCGTCTTTTGGTTTCTCCATGCTGTTCATGGGCAGCCGTTCTCCGCAAACTTTTCTCTTTTGTGCATTGCGAAGGGTCTTTGTTCTTCACACTGATCTTTGCATTCTCCAGGCATTCTGTGACCCAGAACAGTATTTTTTTTTTTTTTTTTTTTTTTTGTGAAACAGGGTTTCTCTGTATAGCCTTGGCTGTCCTGGAACTCACTCTGTAGACCAGGCTGGCCTTGAACTCAGAAATCTGCCTGCCTCTTCCTCGCAAGTGCTGGGATTAAAGGTGTGCACCACCACTCCTGGCCCAGAACAGTATTCATTCCGTCTTCACCATGACCATAGTTTCTCAATACAGTCCTGCTCTCCATCCCTCCCACCCACATTCTTACCTTACACCGAGGCAGATAGATTTCCAGTACACCACGCAAATTGTTTATATTGCCAGAAAAATTAGAGACTCAGTATTTGTCTATTCCATGAGATAACAGAGAAAAACAAATTTTAAGGATACTATTTCAGTTTTGTGAAAGCATGTGAGAGAAAAGTAAACGACTTGCACATAAGCCTATGAGTAAATAGAGCAGTGAAGAGAACAGTCAACAGCACTCGACAACAAATGGATGTTACTAAATTCTCCTCACCAGTTCACTCACTTCTCACCCATTTCTATGACATTAGAACCTGAGTCAGCATTTTGAGCTCCACTCTCATAAGTTGTCTGATTCTTGGCTAAAACCAGTTTGCAGGTCCTTAATTAGCTTCCTGGTACAGTCCTTCTTAGAAACTTTAATCAAAGTCTGCTTTGGAGCACCAGTGGTGGGTCTAATCCAGTAGTTCTCAACCTGTGGGTTGCAACCCCTTTGGGGAGGGTTGAACAACCCCCTCATGGTGTGGGGGGATCACATACATCTTGCATGTCAGATATTTACATTTGATTCATAACAGAAGGAAAATTACGTTATGAAGTGGCAGTAAAAATAATTTTACGGCTGGGGGTCACCACAATGAGGAACTGTTAGGGATCATGGTAGTAGTATTATTGAGAACCACTGCTCTAGTCGCTGGTAAAATATACGGCAAGAGTGTTTCTTTAACATGTCTCTTTTTTTCTTGTGTGTGTGTGTGTGTGTGTGTGTGTGTGTGTGTAAGCATGTGCCTGAGCATGGGTCCTTGTGGACTATACAGAAACCAAGTTCTGCTCCTGCATAGAAGCACTCAGTATTTTTAACCTAAATACCTTCTGAGTGGTCTCTTCAACTCCCCCCAAACAAATGTCTAAGCTGTAGTTTATCATAAATCTCTAGGCAAACAAGAGAGGGCAGTGTAACCACTCCTGATAGTAAGTCTAAATGGTGCGGATTACTTCATTACCTTAAGCACCATGATCAGATTCCACTGGAGTAATTGGGTCATTGTAGGTGATGACATGGTAAGGACTCAATCCATGTTTTCATCACCAGTAAGACATATTATGAGTGGTGAGGACATTGCCTCAGTCCTGGAGCCTTCTAGCCCTCTCTTGATTAGGGATCATCTCTGAAACATACTTGTATTAATTGCATGGTCACATACAAAACTAAATTAAGGAGTGTTAGGTTCTCTCAATTTGACAGCTTTTTCAATAGTGTTGAACTAATTAAGAAAATTTGAGCATATCAAACAACCTAATTACTCCTAGGATTCCTGCTTCATAAGATGAAAGGAGACTCTGTAAGTATCCGGGGACGTCTAGAAAACTGAAACATCACTGAAGTATAAAAATTATCTTAAAAAGCGATGTTCTGAGTATGGAATCTGGTCATAAGAGGCCAACATCAAAAGAGCTACAGAGGGGATTGTTTATTTGACTACAAGGTAAGCATAAATGCCCAGGAAAATACATGGTTGTGGACTACCTATCAATCAATGTCAAAAGCTGTACTGACAATAGTTTAAAATAGCTATTGCTAGAGTAACCTAGTAGTAAGAAATCTTAGCTCTTTCATAAGTAACTTCTGTCTCTGTTCTTTTAACAGAGAATTACAAAGCAAGGAGATTGCACCCAAAGTGACCCTGGTCTTTGATGCTTGTAAATTTACACATCGTTATCATTTCCTGTTTAGAGAAACTGAGTTCCAGGACCAAACTATCCATTTTTATTTTGCAGAGAGAATGCACCAAATTCTGGTGTTGTGTCAATTTGATCTGCAGTAGGGAAGGACTCACCCACTTTTACCCCCTCTGTAGAAATAAACTCATCAGACCTGTCCCAGAACTCCCCAGCATGTCTTCCCAAACTCTTCCTTTGAAGTGTTGTAATTTTAGGCGAAGTGCATTTTTCTCAAAACTTAACTAATTTCCTATACTCAGTCAACTTCTGTCATCGCCTATGATTGCCTTCTATATTCTGGAACAACTTGACACTTTTCCTTAGGGGGGAAAATGTCCACCTATTTGTCAAAAATAAAACAAAACAATAAGCAACTAAACATGCAACGCTCTTCCTGCATATGCAGCTGTATGTGTCTGACATTATTTTTCATGCAGAATCTTTCCCCTCTACCTTAGTCAAGAATTTTAGTTCAAATGCTCTGTTTTGCTTCCCAATAGGAAATGAAAAGCAGAGAAATGACAACTCTGCCTTACACAGCACTTTGGCACACTTCAGACAGTGTGGAAACACATTCCACAGGCTCTCCTGCCTTGTCATGTCACAGCGACACTTGCAGAAATAGTGTTCATTAGTTGATATCAAGACATAGCCACTCTGAAACATTATAAAGTTAAATGTCACTTTCACCAAGTTTGCAATATTCTAGGCTATTTAGAAACAATCTGTGAAGCCAAAGATATTATATTAATTAATTATGGTATTAAGGTCAAGATCAAATTTAGAAACCTGAGTTTTTTGTGGGGATGGGAACTGAATTTGATGGGTTAAAATGTATCCCATTTCAGATAGCATCCTGAAAAATTAATATTACAAAGTCTCACTCATCCATATCTCAAATGCATATCTGAAATCACATACCCAATAGGTACAGCAGACTTTATAATTAACTTTACATGAAAGATAGTATGTTATACCAAAGATTAGAAAGCCTAAAGTTTCTCAGTTATTACATTTCTGTGCAAGGTCTGCCCCAGGCAAAGAAGACTGGCCTTGGTAGGCATCTAGGTATCTTGGTTTTGGAATGTTCCTTTCATGACTAATTTATAAACTGTTTGGCTTTCTTGAAGCATAGAGCTGTGCAACAATGGCCTGTCTGAGCTATTTGTATGAACGCTGATTTGCTATGAACCCCAGCCTTCCTTCTGGGAGACTGCAGTTTTGATAATTGTGCTTGGTAGTGGAGTTAGAAGGTATCTATATGGCCAACTTTCTATAGAAAATCTCTGCTCCGTTGTAAACAGGCTTTGCTGGGCAGAAAACAGGCTTCTAGGGTCCTCGCTGGGAGTATCAGCTTGTTTTAAGCACCTTGCTAAGGGAAGACTAGGAAGCATGCCACCAGCCTCCCAGCCTCTGGAAGTCTATATTCCAAGCCTATTTTGGTCTGTTTTATCTTCACTATAGGAAAACAGGGCTCTGAGCACAGGCAAGGCCCTCAGGGACTTATGTGTACTTTCATATGAACTTACAAGTCATCTCTGAACATGTGGGTACATAGAAACATGTACAACTGGCAACACGTATAAACCAAGGACAATAAACAAGATTTCCTATAGTCTCTCACTCTTGTAAGAAAGATGACAACATTTATCACCAAAACCATGTTCTGACTCACTATTGCCACTCCCAGAGAATTCTTTAAGTTCTCATATGCAAGAGAACCAGAAACAATTTGGAGTGTGAGCCTAAAACAAACAAGCAAACAAACAAACAAAAACCAAAGAAAGCAGAGGTGGGAAAGAAATGTTATCAAAGAGTGAAGTAAATCATCACTTAATCACAAAAGGTGATGGCATGTACACAATTACAATCTTATTATCAAGGAGGCAGAGGCAAGAAGACTCTTGGAGTTCCCTTACCACCCACCTGAGCTGGCTTACAAGTTCTGGACAAGTGAAAGACCGTGTCTAAAATAGAAGGAAACAAAAAAGGTAGACAGTGCCTGAGGAACAGTACCCAAAGTTTATTTCTGGCCTCCATGAGTATCAGTGTACACACACACACACACACACACACACACACACACCTATAGTAATGTCCAATATGGAATCTTAGAACAAAGTGCCATTGGCTTGGTGACATTTATCCCCAGGTTTAGAAAGCTGAGACTTGGAGGTCTGTGCTGATATGGTAAAGTTCTCCCAAGGTACTTTCCAGTTGCACACTGCTACATGTCTCTTTTCAAGATAGGAGGGCAAGCCAGCTCTCTGTTCTTTTAATAATAAACTAATCTCATTCATAAAGGCTGCACCACTATGGACTAATTACTTCCCTAAAGTCCCTCATACATATGATTTCACGTAGGGGATTAGATTCCAATCCATAAATTTTGAGAGGATACAAACATCCAATTCACTGCAATGTTATTTGGCAGAAATTAAGTTTTATGAAGCTATAATTCTTATCCCACAGAAGAATTATTTTTATTACACTTTATTGCTTTAAAGTAGCACAAATCTCTTGAATTTAACTACAAAAAAATAGAATGAGATATATCCCCATGAATACATGCAATCGTTTAGTTCACTGAAGTGTTAGTGTAATATCTATTTAGCACAATCTTAAAAATTACTAATTTATTGGAATAAACTAAATAACTATTTTCATAAGTTATCGAAGTGGAATAAATTGTAGTTCTATAAGTATATTGTAGTATTATTAAATTTAGCTTTCTATTATGTTCATATTTAGTCTTTGTAATACTACATATGTACCTTTAATATTTTTAATATTTGTTTACTGTGTATAAGCATGTGTATGTGTGCACACACACACACATACACAGACACATACATGTATGTTCATGTGTGGAGACCAGTAGACCGGATAGGGCTTTTTTCCCACTATTTCAGTTCTGGTGTCTTGATCTCATGTTGTCAAGTTCAGCAGCAAATGAGCTTAACTGCTGATCCCCCTCATCAGCCCGATGTATACAGTTTTTCGTTGCTGGTGTATTTGTAATCACTTTGCTAAAGGTGACTATCATTAATCCTAAAATAGAGCAAAAAATGATGATGTCATCAGGCTACTGGGGCTTTGCCTAAGAGATCTGCCTGAGAATCATACAGTCAGTAGTAAAACAGGCAGTCAAACAAAAGCTGAAAGTGTGCACTGAAACCTTGCATGTAGTAAGGAGACTGACATGCTCAGTAAGGAATACTTAGTAAGGGACCGATTTGCACAGTAGGCACTTCCATATTTCTGGTCTCCCACCTTGCCTGTAGTCCTTGGCCAGCTTGTTCACTTCTTTGAACCTCAGTCTCTTCAAATAGAAAAATAAAGACCAATCACTCCCACCAAGCAAGAGCGATATCACTGATGATTACATTTCAGTTCCCTTTATTTGAGTCACTAGAGACCTTTCTAAGAAGTTCTTGGCTTCTTTCTTTCTTCCTTTCTTCCTTTGAAATTTATTTATTTATTTATTATTTACTTTGTGTCCCACTCACTACCTCCCCTCCCTTCCTCCTGGTCACCCCCTCCCACAACCCTTCCCTCATCCTTCTTCTCCTCTGAGTGGATGGTGGGCTCCCTGGGTTTCCCCTCTCCCTGACTCTTCAAATCTCTTCGAAGCTAGGTAATTCCCCTCCCAGTGAGGTCAGACAAGGCATCCCAGCTAGAAGAATATATCCTACATACAGGTAACAGCTTTTGGGACAGCCCCTGTTCCAGTTGTTCAGGACCCACATAAAGACCAAGCTGCACATCTGCTATATATGTCAGGGAGGCCTAGGTCCAGCCCACGTATGTTCTTTGGTTGGTGGTTCAGTCTCTGAGAGCCACATGGGTCCCGGTTAGTTGACTCTGTTCATCTTCTGGAGTTCCTATTCCCTTTGGTGCCCACAATCCTTCTTCATATTCTAAGGAGCCCCCAAGCTCTGTTCACTATTTGGCTGTGGGTATCTGTATCTGTCCGAGTCAGTTGGTGGCGGGGTCTCTCAGAAGAAAGCCATGGTAGACTCCTGTCTGCAAGCATAACATTAATAGAGTCAGGAATTGGTGCTTTTCCATGGGATGAGTCTCAATTTGGGCCAATAATTGGCTGGCCGTTCTCTCAGTCTCTGCTCCATCTCCTATGCCTACAGAACAAGTTTTGGGTTGAAAGTTTTGTGAGTGGGTTAGTCTCTTTATCACCCCACTGGAGTTCTTGTCTGGCTATGGGAGGTGGCCTCTTTTGGTTCCATATCCCCAATGTTGTGAGTCACAGATAAGGTCACCTTCCATTGATTCTTGGGCTCCTCCCTTATCCCAGGTCTCTGTCTTATCTTAGAGATGTTCCCTACATCCTCACACCTGTCAGTTGCAGATTTCCATTCATTCTCATGGTCATGTGGCCACAGAGCACATACCTAAAAATACACATTTATTTCTGTCTAGAGGCTCTGTTAATGATTTTTCTTAATTAGAAAACTGAGCTCATAAAGGTTAAGGTTTGGTTGTCCTGTTGGATACCAATCATTTTTGTTTTCACTTAGGAAACATTTAAGCATGTCTTCATTGATGATATAAATTTAGATTCTTTAGGTGCTACAGGGATAGCTAGCTCTACCAGCAAGCAATTCTCTGACTGAGCTAACTCTCCATCCTGGGGCTCCAGTGCTCCAGTGCTCCAATGGATACTGGCATCTCCTATTTGATGCACCCATATGATACCTGAAAAATGAGAACAACATTTAGTTAGTGCTGTTAGATAAGTGAAGGCTGGATGAGGTCAAGCGTCAGTGTATAGTTTTAACCTCCTCCAAAGTATGAACTATCGAAGGGAATTTTATAATGTTGCCTATCTGATACTGTTGGCCTTGACTACTTGATAAAATCTCTCCACACTGAACTGAATTGCAATAAACTAAGGAAAAACCCTTACTGTCCCTGAACTATGAGTCAGAGAACAATTCCTGTGCATGAGCTAGCAACAACAGAAACAAAACTTCTTTTCCATTTTGTAATTTTTTGTGTGTGTGTGCTACTTTGTACCTGCTTTTAAGGACTAACCACCACCTCTCTGTTCACAGGTGAGCACTGAATATTTTCTCAGGAGCCTCTTATGTTAGTAATGATTAGAGGCAGCTCCTCTCTTAATTCCAGATGATAATCAGGACAGAATATTTAGATGAGGACAATCAAAACTCCAGGTACTGATTAGTAAAAAGGAAAAAAGAAACATTTGGCTCGAACCTCAAATCAAGAGAGAACAGAAATCAGGGGCTGAAAATTTTATGATTTTATTAAAAGATAAAAATCTTGAATCTGTGAAAATAGCTTGCAGTTTGCCATGAACGTTCCTTCTTGATCTTAAATTCAGGAAGGATAAGGACAGCTACCTCAGGGTCATGACCTTTGGGAGGGGCTTGTGGTTTTGTGGTAGTTTCTTTGGTTGTATAATAGAAATATATGGTCCAATTGTTGCTTTTAACAACACAACACAACACAACGGTAGTTATGTTAGTTAAGAAGAAAAAAGGGGCTACAACACAGGTATCTTCAATTTCTTAAAACTTTAGGGCAACGTTTTTATCTTTCCTTCCCATGTAACAAAGGGCCCTGTAGAGAACAGGCTCATCTCACTGTGCCCTTACCTGATCCCTTCATGGGCTTCTTGGTGATCAGTACTGAATATCAGTCCTGGGCCTTTAGATAGCTATTTGTTTTCTGCAAAGGTTTAATCACCTTGTTGGATAATTTCTACTTTAGCTTTCCTGAAACATCTCTATCAAGCTCAAATACATAGCAGTTTTTCCTTACTAAGTACAGAAACATGTGAGCAAACGTGGGAGCTGCATGCCACACACGCAAACAGATTCTGACTCTTAATTTTGTATGTTCTTATTCTAATGCCCAACTTAGAGGCATTCTCTCCACAAAGCATTTTATTTAGTGTTCAGCTTGCCTCTTCTCTCCATGGTCTGCTTAGCGTGGGGCTAAACCAAATAAAAGTACCTGAAGCTCCTTTTTAAAGTGAACCCCTTTGGTCAGGGCTCAGACTAAAGGAGTGATAATCCAAGCAGACCTGACCATGCCCCATATAATCCACTTAGTTATACACATGCCATTTGTGTTCCTTTGCTAGGTTCACAAGTTATAAATTCATTGATCTAAAGTTTAATCTTTAAAAAAATTAATTTGCCAGTATATCTTTTCCCATGAAAATGCCTTCTCGATGGGAATTATTCCGATTCAAATGAAAACTTTACCTTGCCCAAGGTAAAGTTTTAGATCTCATTTTTTATTGTGCTAAGAACACTGAGCATTAGACTTACTCTGCTGCTGAACTGAGCGCCACATCACAGCCAACAGTACATATAATGCTACCCTCAGGGTACTGCTAGACCTTCTGTACCTTCTGTATCTTATTCAATGAAAACTTCACTGCAATAGATCATTAGCTCCCTTCTCCCCCACTCCCGTGAGCCTCCATTCTACAGCGAGTCTATGAATTTTGTTGATTTAAATGCCTTTCACAAATGGAATGATGCAGTATTTGTCTTTCTCCAGTTGGCATATGTCCCACTTTCCTTTTTGGTGCTGTGATAAAACAAATCTGACTCAAAGCAACTTAGATGAAGAAAGGGTTTATTTGGCTCATACTTCCAGACCACAGTCCATCACTGAGGGAATTCTGGGCAGAATCTCAATCAAGCAGAAGCTTGAAGCAGAAACTATGGAGGAACTATGCTTGTTGGCTTGCTCTGGGATCACACTTAACTATCTTTCTTATGACAGTTCAGGACCACCTGCTCAGAGATGATGTTACCCACAGTCAGCAAGGCCAATCACATCAATTATCAATCAAGACAATCTCTCACAGGGATGCTGTTACCCACAGTCAGCAAGGTCAATCACATCAATTATCAATCAAGACAATCTCTCACAGGGATGCTGTTACCCACAGTCAGCCAGGCCAATCACATCAATTATCAATCAAGACAATCTCTCACAGACATGTCCTCATACTGCTATGGTATGTTCAATGGCTCTGTAGAGACTCCATTCTCAGTGACTCTTGGCTGTGTCAAAATGACAGTTAAAGCTAACTAAGTCCTTGTGCACAGCCAATTAACTCGACTGTGATGCATCAAATGGTTGAGTAACAATCTCGGTAAACGTTCTAAAGAGGCATTTCATCTATCAGTACAGATGGGAAAAGAGGGCATGAAAAAGTCTTGAGTGCCTTTCACCACTAGCAAAATTCAAATAAAAATCACAGTGAGGCATCACTAAATGCCCACAAGTGGCTGAAATAGGCAGCAGGGACTACACCAATTGCTAGTGATGTAGAGAACCCAAGGCACTTCTGCATTCTGAGAATTAAAATGTCACAGTAACTCTGTAAAACAATTTGGTAGTTTCTTTAAAATACATTATAATGCACAGTGCTGGGGAAATGGCTCCACACTTAAGAGCTCATGCTCATTTCCAGGTTATCAACGGTCGGTTCTTAACACTCAAGCTAGGTGCCGTGAAGTATCTGTACTCCAGCTTCTGGCTACATGATACATCTAGCCCATGCCCCCACACAGGCATACAGGCATATGTGTAACTAAAAATAAAACAAAATTTAAAATACATAGTTATTAAATGATGGTTACTAGGAGTTTTCAAAAGCACAGAGATCGGACAGAAGGAAGTGGCAGGGAAATGGCCCCTGTCGTAGCTTTATCAGTGTCAGAATGCTGGTGGATGTATTGATGGATATTAAGTTCGAGACAGCTTTGCTGTCTAAGAAGTTACTGCTACAGGCCCAAGAAAAACAAGACATCTACATGCCCGGGCAGAGTGGGTCATCAACTCTAAAAGTCATCTGACTATTACAATAAACTCTTCCTAATTGGTGAACCAAGGAACTGAAATCCAAATGCTGATTCATCAAGGTGTTGGGTAGCTCTCAGATTTGTTTCATTTTTTCCCCTTCCCCTTGGAAGATTTTGACTGGCTTGTAAAAAAACAAAAACAAACAAACAAAAAAAACAAGGTTTTTTTAAAAAATAGGATTTATTTCCTGAAATGACTCATATTGAACCATCTATAGGTACTCCCAAAATTTGCTCAGATTAGTTTGTCATGTTTGTCTCAACTAGATTCCTAATTTATATGAGGACTGGTAGTTATAATCTGAGCAGGCCCAATCATGCCCACTATAATCCACTGAGTTAGAAATAATTATATGCTATCAAATCAGTCTTTGCTTAGGGAATAAAACAAAACAAAAGAAAAAAGTAAAACAAGCAAACAAATAAAAACCCTGTGCCATAATGTTCCTTGACACTCATTTGGTGTCTCTTTTTCCTGGTTGTTTTTCTTGATAAAGAGCTAAGAGACTCAGCTCTGAGACAAGAAACTTACCAATACTGACATTCAGTTGTCAAACATAATGCCTTTAAATGGAGCAGAATCAAGGGTACTTGTGATCTCTATTATTTTTACAACTACATGAGAAAGGATATATTTTCTTAGTTAGTATTTTATTGGTGTGAAGAGACACCATGACTAAGGCAACTCTTATAAACAAAAACATTCAAACAGTTTCAGAGGTTCAGTTCATTATCAGCCTGGAAAGAAACACGGCAGCATCCAGGCGGACACCGTGCTGGAGAAGGAGCTATGAGCTCTACATCTTGATCTGAAGGCAGCCAGGAGACTCTCCGTACTGGAGAGCTTAGGCATAGAACCTCAGAACCTAGCCCTATAGTGACGCATTTCCTCCAACAAGGCCACACCTCCAGATAGTGCCACTTCCCGTGGGCAAAGTGTATTAAAGCCACCACATATTTCAACTGTTGGGAAGTTTAAAAATAACCGGGAGCAGTGTTCTCTATTAGGATAATATCATAGGTGCAGGCTGCTCCTAAAATATCAAAGCTGGAACAGTGCCGGCTTTCTTCTTTTGGATCAATCAACCCAGAACAGCTACACGGGAAAAATAATACCAAACACCAATAACGAAATGCAGGGAAAACCCTGGTGTGATGAGGATTGCTTTGAACCCTTATGTGGGAAGATGGCTTTCCCATGAAGAAGGGGAGAAGAAGCCACCAGGTGACACTTTGGGGAGATGCTACATAAAGAAACTGGTGTGAGCCTGTGTCTTTTCCCACCTTATCACTTAAGGAGAAACAGGGCTTTTTCCTTGCACTGCTACTCAGAGATCTAGTGTAGTTGTCATTAGCAGTAAAATTGAGACAAATAAGTATTGTAACTTCAAAGAGCAGATTTTAAAAGCGAGTTGCTTTGGATGAGTTACTTCCAATGTCTCTTTCACAATGTTTCTCATTACAGATCCTTCACAGACTGATGAATTATAATGTCAAGAAATGCATAACCGGCTTTCCCCAGGAAACACTGAGTTACTTGGTGGAATTAAGAATGGTTTTGTTGTCTATTGTACTGTTTTGGTTATTTTTGTACTCAGGGATTCTCTGCCTTTGCATTGCCAGACAGTGTAGTGAGTAACTTCATGACATAAGAACCAGAAGCCCAAAAGTAAGACTTCTAAAGAGTTCAAGTATTTCAAAAGAAGAAAAACCCAGCATGCTGCATTGAGTGTTCTGACATACAAAGTTAACGAGGAATAATGGTGATACTAGGAATCTCAAACAGGTACAAGAAAGTTTTAAGACAGGATATGTTAGTTATGAAACTTAAACATGTGAAGTAGAATCATAAAGAAATTTAAAGAATATGAAAGATTTCATTCTGAAATGCCTAGAAAAGGGCAAAGGTGAGAATTAAGGGAAAAGTAAAAACAAAAACAAAATTAAATAAAACAAGAACAAAACAAAAAAACAAACCCCAGAGACTGACCAATACAGTTGCGGATGCTTGCAGCCAACCGAGCAACTGTGCATCGGACTGAGCATGGGACCTCAAAGAAGGAGTTAGGGCAAGGACTGGAGGAGCTGAAGGGGTTTGCAACCCCATAAAAAGAACAACAATATCAACCAACCAGACCCCCAGAGCTCCCAGGGACTAAATCACCAACCAAAGAGGACCCATGGCTCCAGCTGCATATGTAGCAGAGGATGGCCTTATCTGTCATCAGTGGGAGGGGAGGCCGTTGGTCCTGTGAAGGCTCCATGCCCCAGTGTAGGGGAATGCTAGGGTAGTGAGGTGGGAGTGGGTGGGTGGGTACATGGAGGAACACCCTCATAGAAGCAGGGGAGGGGGGTTGCAGAGAGGAAACCTGGAAAGGGGATAACAGTTGAAATGTAAATAAATAAAATATTCAGTAAAAAAATAAAAATAAAATAAAAACAAAGAACAATCACAGTTATCTGCTTTAAAATAACATAACTGGATAGCGAAGGCAAACAGAAAATATCCTATGATTTCAAAAGCAAAGAAAGTATCAGGTGTGAATATCACATAAAGAACTGAGCTGATGGTATTTTTTTTTTTATAAACAGACAGACAAATTTGAGAAAAATGTAAAATTTTCTTCCACTCTTTGGGAAAGGTGCAAAGCATGATATGTTTCTTAGAGCCAGACATTCAGTAAGTCTTTAATATCTGTGGTCACTTGTTTCCAGCCTGAAGTCAGACCTGAAGGTTCTGAGGCAGAGAATGGGATGTTCAAAAAGGAATCACTACGTCTTTCCCTGTCCTTAACATGCCTGAGGCTGTGGGCTGAGGGCCATGAGTTCCTGCACACAGGTAGATCTACACTCCAGGACCTGAGCACCAGAATTACACATCGGAAAGTCTTGATTGGCTAATCAAATGCTCTTTCTTTCTACAAAAAGATAAGGCTTATCTCTGTGATATAAAAATCAATTATTTCGAAGGAAAGGTGGGGTGTCGTTGGGTAATTGTCCTCTGTAAGTAAATCTCTCTAGGGTAAAGATGAGACAACCATACTGTTCACACTCCCTGAAATGTCTGCCTGTGTATAATTTCCATCATTATAATGATTATTAGGGTAAACGGTTTACTTCAGTTTACACTTCTGGAAGTTCTGTTTGGTAATAGATGAGCCCTAGTGCACTGAGCCTGTGGCACAGCATACCATAGGAAGAATGAGAAGAAGCAGAGTGGCTTACACCACAGCCAGGAAACTAGAGGAAAAAGAAGGGATTGGAGAACCATAACCCTTTGGGGCAGACTCCTAAAATCCCAAAGACACCTCCTCCTCAACTCTACCCTTGAAGGTCCTACCACCCCAGAGCAGGGCCTCTTTGGAGACAAAGTCTTTATCCATAATCCTTTGAAAGGCATTTGATGATCCAAACTCTTACCTATTTATGAACTCCATCTCCCTTTGTCATGTAATCCATTCTCTGCAGGCAGGTAGGTTACTCAGAGAGTGCCCTCATCTTACTCAGTTTTCACTTCACTGTTGATCATGTGACCAAATAGCTGTAGTAGAATTTTTCTACCCAGAAAACCCAACCAAAGATAAAAGAAAAAGCTGAAAGTATTATTTCATGACAAGAGTCGTTAATAGACCTACCTCAAAAAATACTTTCACAGAAGTAGATAGCTAAGAAAAGGCACATGAAGGTGTTATAGAGGCCTATGAGAAGACAGTGATTAAAGTCTGCATACATTCTGTCAGGTTTCAAGCTGCTTAAGCAAAATTAAGGAGGAAACGGGATTCTACTAAAGAGATAAATGGCTAGATAATGCCAACCACAGTGAAGACTTATAGACAGTGGGACTCAAGCCCATAGAATATGAGAATTTGCTAGCATTTTTGTTGCCTATGAAAGACTATTAGCAGAAAATTATAAATCAAATAAACCTAGAAACAGAAGGCAATATTGAAATAAAATAATGAAAGTGACAGAAATAAATACAAATTCATTAATAATTATAAATGAAAATGCATTAAAGCAATATGTTGGTAAAATGGAAAACAAGATAATAAATATATAGTATCTAAAAATTCAATGAAATGAGTGTCAAGCTTACCAGGCCAATGTCAACCAAAAGAAATTTTATGTAACTAAATTAATACGTGATTAAAATGGTTATTAACATCGAAAGTACTTACTGATGATGGAGTATCATTATACTTTGATAAAGTTTCAAATATCTAAGAAGACAGATCAATAAATAACCACCCAATATTTAAATACCTGGAAGAAAATCAAATAATTAACAGGTAAATCAATATGATAGATTTCTTTTTATTTATTTTTCTCTCATATACTACATCCCATCTGCAGCACACACACCCCTTCCTCTTCTCCCAGCTGTCTCCTCATCCTACCTCGTCCCTTCCCCAGATCCACTCTTCCTCCATTTCCCTTCAGAAAAGAACAGACCTCTCAGTGATACCAACTGAATTCATATAACAAGATGCAATAAGACTAGGCATACAGCCTCACATTAAGGTTGGATGAAGCAACCCAGTAGGAGGAAAACAGTCCCAATAGCAGGCAAAAGACACACACACACACTGTTAGGAGTCCCACAACAACTTCAAATTAATGAACCACAGTATGTATGCAGGGGGCCTACGGGAGATCTACATCCCCTCTGTGATTTCTGCTTTACTTGCAGTGAGCCCCTATGAGCCTTCGGGACTGTGTTCTCCTGGTGTCTTTGATTCATGTTGTTCCTACAATCCTTCCTCCCTTTCTTCTGATGGTTTTACAAGCTCTGCCTGATGTTGGTTGTTGGTCTCTGTATCTGCTGCCATCATCTGCAGGAAGAATCCTCTCTGATGGCCATTAGCCTAGGCACCCATGGTCTTTTGAGTATGGCAGAATATCATTAGGAACCATTTCTTTTCTCTTCCTCCTCCTCCTCTTCCTCCTCCTTCTCCTCCTCCTGTCAGTTGTGTTTGGTTCTAACCTATTTCTCTGGGCTAACCGGCTTCCAGTTGCCGGTCATGCAGTTGGTGTCAAGCATGGTCTTCTAATGGTGTGGGCCTCAGGTTAGATCAGTCATTGGTTGGCCACACCCACAAGCTCTAAGCCACCATTACCCCAGCACATCTTGCAGGCAGGGTAGGTTGAGTCCTAGATGTTGTGGCTGGGTTCACTATTTTGTTCCACAACTGGGAGCCTTGCAGGTTTCAGAAGATGACAGAGTCAGGCTCCATGTTCTCCATTACTAGGAATTGTTGCTAGAGTCAATCTCATAGGTTCCAGGAAGTTTCCACTGCACTAGATTTTCATGTCACCCCCTAAATGTCCACCTATTTCAGCTGTATTTCCCCATACTCTCTCCTTCCTCCAGTCCCTCCCCTACCTGATCTCTCAAATTCCTACCCTGTCCCCTCCAACCTTCAAAATCTATTCTATTTCCCCTTCCCAGGAAGATCCATACATCTCCCCTAGATTCCTCTCCTCTTTATCTAAACTCTCTGAGTCTGTAGTGTGATTACCTTTACTTAACATAATAATTATTTGTAAGTGAATGTATATCACGCTTGTCTTTCTTGGTTGCCTCATGTGGAAAGATTTTTTTCTAGCTCCATCCATTTGTCTGCAAATTTCATAATATCATTTTTTGTAACAACTGAGTAATATTCTATTATGTAAATGTATCATATTATCTTTGTCCATTCTTTGGTTGTGGGACATCTAGGTTGTTTGAAGTTTCTAGCTTATATGAATAAAGCCACAATGAACATAGCTGAGCAAGTGTCTTGTGGCAGGATGATGTATCTTTTGGGTATATGTCCAAGAGTGCTACAGCTGGATTTTGAGGAAGATCTACTCCCAATTTTTTGAGAAACCACCATATTGATTTCCATAATGGCTGTATGAATTTTCACTCCCACCAGCAATGGAGGATTGTTCCCTTGCTCCACACTCTCACCATTATGAGCTGTCATTTGTGTTGCTTATCTTAGTCATCCTGAAAGGTATAAACTGGAATCTCAAAGTAGTTTTGATTTGATCCCTGATGGCTAAAGATGTTAAACATTTCTTTAAATGTTTCTCAGCCATTAGAGATTCCTCTGCTGAGAATTGCCTTTTTAATTGATAATTCGGTTTGTTGATTTTGGTTTTGGGGTTCTTTATATATTCGAATATTAGCCCGCTGTTGGATGAGGAGCTGGTGAAAATCTTTTCCTATTCTGTAGGCTGCTGTTTGTCTTACTGACAATGGTTTTTCCTTCTAGAACCGTTTCAGTTTCATGAGGTCCCATTTGTTAATTGTTAATCTTAGTACTTGTGCCATCCATGTTCTCTTTAGGAAACTGTCTCCAGTGCTGATGTGGCCAAGGCTATTCCGTACTGTCTCTTCTATTGTGTTCAGTGTGTCTGTTTCTTTGTGAGGTCATTGATCCATTTGGACTTCAGTTTGGGAAGATGATAGATATGGATCTATTTGCATTTCCATTTTTTACTTTTCCATCAATTCCCAATGACCTATCATGCATATGCATGCACACATGCACATATATGTGATATATATATATCATATATATAGTGTGTGTATGTGTTTGTGTATATGTATATCCATAAACATATCCTCACACAGAAACAATTTCTCTAAGATATTTTCCCACAGCAATATAGAATTTACTAACACTTTGGAGACATGTTTGTGCATAAGCAAATGCATCTGGATATAGAGAAAGGGGTGTGTGTGTGTGTGTGTGTGTGTGTATGTGTGTGTGTGTGTAGGACCCTAATTTGTAAGATCACTTCTAGGGTTTAGAGGTAACACAATAGAAAAGTTACAAATAGTATTATTATTAGTATTCACATTACCATAACTGTGTTGCCAACACATTGACTAAAAAAATAAGAAAATCTTTGAGAGTTTAAATTTAGTGTAAATTACAACTATGGAAATTCAATCAATATATAATTGGGGAAAATGTGCCTTCTTGAATTGTTAGCTATAAAACTCTATGCATATACACCAGCTAAATTCATTAAGTGTGCTGCTTATATATGTATAGTTACTGATTATTCTATGTGCTTGGCATATACATTGAAAAAAGCTGCAATGAAATCTACAATAAAATGAATAGGACAATGTTTCTTCTGTTTCTTTTTTGTGGTATAACTTGAGGAGTATTGGCATTAACTTCTCTTTGGAAGTCTGGTAGATTTCTGGCCATGGTCTTTTTTCTTGTTGTTGGAAAACTTTTAATGGTTGCTTCTATTCCCTCACAGGTAATAGTGATGTTCAGAGTTGAACAGTTTCCTTTTGCCATACTATGTTTCCATGATGCATTGACTCATCCAGAAATAGTTTCCCTATGGTATTTGGCATAGCAATGTAGAATTTGCCAACACAATGGAGACATGCTTATATGTAAGCAAATGCATTCATGCATGAATTAAATGACTCTGGTTAAAGAAGAGTGATGGATGGGGCACTAGGAGTTTGTTTCACCTCTCTCTCTCTCTCTCTCTCTCTCTCTCTCTCTCTCTCTCTCTGGTATGCTAGAGAAATCAATGAATATTCCTCCCCTTTCTAAAACTACTTGTGGTTGTGTAGGATAAAAATGTTCCAGCTTGGTGGGAAAATTATTCACCATGAAGAGTCATCTTTGTGTGTCTGCAAACAGAATCTAGGCTCCTTCTCCTGAGCATCTAAACTGGGCAGTCTGGCTTAGAACCCAGGCTTCTCTATTTCTAATTTATGCACCCAAGAGCAACTCGAGTTTAGGAAACATCACATTGGCCAAAGTCTGAACTCTATGTACATATTACTTCTGCATGATTTTTATTCTTTCCTATGTTCCACTCACCCCAACATTCTTTCACTTCCCACATTCATTTAATACCATTCTGTCTCCTTACTGTACCTTGAGCCATGCAGACACTGTGGTAACAACACCTGGTTCAGGGAGTGCTAGAGAATGCAACAGACTGGCGTCTACATAGTCCTTACAGAGAGTAGAGGAAGCATAAGATAATTTCATTTACAGTAGTTCATATGATAAACACATTTTACTTATCTAGTATAAAAAAGGAATAAAAGCATGGTTGTTAATCTTCCTGTGTCAAAACTTTATACCAGGTGGATTTGCAGCAACTCTCATAGAGAAATGGAGATGACTTCTTCTACCATTGAAATTCAGGTGGTCAGTGTAATTGTTCTAGGCAATTAACAAGAAGCCTTGTGTACCTCTGCTAAGGAGCAAGAACATGCTATCTTGATGAAAGATGAAGGTCCTACAGGTGCAGGTGACTCGAGAACACACATACAGAAGTATGGTCCTGGAGCAAAACCATGTGATGTACTTGTCGTGTGCTATGAAACCATGCAGGAAAATTAACAAGACTTTATGAAAGTATCTTTCATTTGCCTTAATTGTCATCTTGGAGGCTTACTTCCTCCTGTCTGCTAACCTAGGCCTCGCCCTGGAAGCTTCTAGCCTCCTTACAATCTAATCTAGGCATAGAATGTTTTCAGCCTGAGACTTACTGCTGAATAAGCTCACCCTTTCTAGCCGTTTCTGAGCTGTGGTTTGCTGGTCAACTCAGCTGGTCTAGCCTAAAACTCCTCTCCATGCTAACAGATTTAAACTGGCTTCTTTCAGCTTCTAACTGAATCGCTATGCTTGGCCTCATACTAACTTTGGCAATAATTTCTAATCTACTGGCTCCTTTTCATTCTCTGACTCATTCTGTCTTCTCCTGTGTCTAGCTTGTTCTCTCTCTAATCTGTCTCTGTGCAACTGCCTCTCTCACTATTCTCTCTGTAGCTTTCTCTTAAATAGCCTCTTTTCTCTCTGTTCCCATAGGAGTTGGGGAAACCCTATTGTCAGATCTTTCTCCGATTTGTTATTTTGTCACTTAATTAAACATCACTTTCAAACATGGGTGCTTCCTTCTGCAAACTAACTTTACCCTCACTGTTTGGGATTAAAGGTGTATACTGAGGGCATAATTGTATTCCAGCCAGAGTAGCCATGTGGTTGAATTAAAATGCCTCTGCAAGGGTTACACTGTGGCAATGTTGGAAGTTGCTTTTAAAGATGGCAGCTGAATCCATACATGTACAAAAGACACATTTTAGCTCCACTGTTGAAGAGTCCTTGAAGGACAACATCAGCATTCTTGAATTTGTTAAACTACTCATTTCTTTCCAACAAGGGTGAACAAGACCTGATGTAACCCTCACAGAATTCCTTCTAGGTGTGAAGACAGGCAAGACCACCCATATGTAAAATATAGGCTCACCGCCAATATTGTACTCAGGGCTCTCTCAGCTTCAGTTTTGAAGCTTGTGAAACTTTATAACAATCTGTAATATAATTTATGAGACATGGTTTTGGCTACAGGATTGAGCACAGGAGTATTATATTCTCTAGTTGGTGTATTGCTAGAATGGGAAACAAAACAGAAAAGTTCTCTACCTAATTCATTCCACCAGCCAATGCATTATGAATACAAAGTATGTTCCCATTTCGTAAAGTTGCTGCTATCCATCTCAAGAAAGTGAGAGAAAGGCTCTGACCTTTAGGAATACAATAAATTTATAGAAAACTGGTCCTCCAGGCATCCAAACTGAAAAGTGCACTCTTATCTCTGAACAGCAGAGGCAAGCCACACTCTTAACTCAAATAATAGCTTGTTCCCTCCTGAAAACTGCAAAACTATTCTTGGACTATAGAGAAGTGCAATCGTGACAAGAGCTGTGGCTGCATTTAGTGAGTTATGTAGATTGCACTCTGCTGATGGAGATATGCCTTTCCCTCTGAGTACCAATGCAATCTCAAACATGCACATTTATGGATATAGGATGTTGAAAGCTGTAGAATTTGGTCCTTGATGCTCTTGTCCCTAAACGTTATGGAATCACTTTATTAAAGCGAGCAAGTTCGTGCTTAGCAGAATAACAGTTTTCTTTCTTGTCAGGCTTTACCAATTCACTGCGTGGGATAGTCTGCCCTGCCTTTTGATTAAAACTCTGGTAAATTTTAGACTTTACTCAATCACTGTAATATGTGAAATAATGATCAGCTTTTTAAAAAGTCACAAAATAAGTCAACGTAATTATCATATCTATCTAGTCCTCACTCGGAAGCCACCTTCCTTGACCAAGTTATTTACAGTTTCAGACTTCATTTCCACCCCATGGTGAATACATTGATTGTTTTTCTGCCTTCTGAGCAGTAATTTTTAAACTTTTATTCATTTATTTTGCCTTCTTTGAATAGTAAGTCCATTGAAGGGCAAAAATTATTTATTTACATCGTACTGTATTTGGTGTGTGTGTGTTCAATGATTTATTCCTTGAACGTAAGAATGCTGGGTACAATGTCAATACTTAACAAATTCTTATTGAGTGATTTAGTCAGAAATCTAGCTACTCATGCAGTGTGAAATTTGTCTGACCTCTCAGTTGGGTTTATCTTAAGGAAGAAATGAGGAGTTGAGGACGAAGGAGAGGGGCGTGCCCTACCTTTCACTAACTACATTCCCTTAGATAATAATTGCTACCTGTGGCTCTAAAAATCTGCCCTGCAGGATGGGAGGCAGGCAATGCAGACTTATTTGTGGTCATCATTTTTCACACAAAATAATTTTAGAACAACTCTCACAGATGCTTAATTTGTAATATTTTCTACTGAGAGATATTTTAAGATATAATCACATTGATGGTACCTTTACTGACAGGTGAACTGTTATATTATTTAGCTTCTGCATTCAAATGTTTTCTTTTATGATGCATAATAAAAAGTTCTTCCTATCAAAAAACAAAATTATTGTATAACAGAGATATAAACACAAAATACCCTTACTCTTTATTTTACAAACACTTCCCATCAAGCCATCAACACTAATAAGCTTTTTCCATAACTTGATTTTATTTGTATAAATTCATGCAAAAATATGTAAATATGGAAAGGAAATTTTGCACATTTACATTTATTTAAAATTGGGTTCTGACTATTACATTGATAACTTTGTGTATGTCATAACTACCATTTTATTCAGAGACAGCTGCTGTTTTGAATTTGAATGTTTAATTATATAAGCAAATTTTGCTTTTATTTTCTTGTCTCTTAGCATATTTTTAAAGTGTCTTAATCTCTTTTATACATGGATGAGAGGTCAGGTCACTTTAAGTCATTCAGAGGGAGACTCAACTAGGCAAATAGAATGTTTATTATTAGATATTAATTGCTCTTCGTGCTTGATCATATATTAAAATCTTTTCTTTCTTGATTTGGCTTCATTATCATAGTTCAAGTTTTGAATTCAGCATAGAAGTTTCTCAACAAACTAAGAATAGAATTACCACACGGCCCAGCTACACCACTCCTGAGTAGAGACTGAGGAAATCTAAGTACTACAACCGAAATACATGCAAACCCATGCTTATTATTGCCCTATTCATTATACTTAAAAAATAGATAAAGAAAACGTAGTATATGAGCCCAGTGGGATTTTATTTAGTCATAAAGAAAAATTAAATTATAACTTTTACAGGAAGAATAGTAGAACCAGAAGTGATGTTAAGTTAAATAACCCAGGAATGGAAAAACAAAATCATATTTTTTCTCATAAGTAGATCCTAAATTTTAATTTTCATAATCCATCTATCTATGTGGTAGGCTTAGTTACAGGGCATGAAAATAGACAGGAAATTAAAAAGAACAAGGAGGGAGTAAGACAAGTGAGAGAGAAAAGAAGAAAATGGGGTAATAGGATCGGGTTAATTTGTAAGCTATTTCCAACAATTCATTTCTTTATCCCCACAACCATGTAACACTGGATAAAGAAGCTTCTCTCCTTGGTCCAATGGTAGATATCACTAGACTTCTTTTTAATGCTTCCCTTGGTTCAAATATAGCATTTAGATTTTCTCATTATGTAGTTAAATTTCCTCTTGCCATCTAGAGTGTGTCAAATACTCCCATTTAGCCTGTGGGCTGAGAACCTAGCATAGGGTACCCAGCTGTAATTCCAGAACTCAGGAGGCTGAGCAAAGAAGGGTCTGAGTTTGAGGCTTTCTTGGCTATGTGGCTGGTTTGGCCTCTATCCACCTCCAAAATATGAAATAAGTTTTCAATTTTTTTTTGAATTTTCCCTGTGTTCATCAGTTATAATTTATAGTTTCAATTACACAGTTGTTACATGTTTTTATTGAATTTATTCCTAGGAATTTACAGATTTGATGTTAATATGAACATCATTTTATATCTGCTTTCCTGAGTTTATGTCTAGGCTAGAGAGAGCCTGTTCCTTTTTGACTTTCTTTCTCGAAGGCTGTCTATATACTTATTTTATTAATTCTGAGAGTGGTTGTAAATTTCTTCACTGGTGTGTAATTATATCATCTATCAAAACCAATAGTAATAACAACTAGTTTCCAATGCTTATAGATTTAAAAATCACATTTTGAGTAATAGTAGCAGAGGTTTCTACTACCTGGCTTATAATTTTCACTGAAATCATTTCAGTTTTCTTTTCAGAATTACTTGATATTGGGTTTTGGCTTTTAAAAAAAAATTATCTATTTTCAAGTCTCCCTCAATTTTAAAGTTTCAATCACCTAACTTATATTTTCAAGTTCAAATGTGTTTTAAAATTCTCTTTTAGTTTCTTAGCAAGAACTTGGTAAAAGTATTCTAATTCCAATTGTTTTATATATTGTATTGTTAGTGTTTAGATAAAATATTTTAGTGCATATTTTGCAAAAGCTAAGATCAGATTGAAGATGCTAATACTGTAATTGGGTTGAAAGCAAGTGTCTCTTGCAGACTTCAGTGTCCATTCCATGAAGATAGAAGTGTCCTGTGAATGAAAACACGGATCAGGGCAGAGAGAGCCATGTCGAAACAGCCCTGCCTCAAGCTTTGAAAAAGATAAAGCTTTGGGTAGATTTTAAGATTAGGTGGAAGGGGCAGTTGCATGGGATTTGAAGAAAAAAAGAATAGGACTCAAGTCACTCCTCTACCTTTACAGACAGCCACTAGCTTACAGAGGCTCAGTATCCTATCTCTGAACATGAGATAAAAATAGCCATCTCAGATGATTGCTGGAAAATATGTAAGACCACCTCCTGGGCTTCCTGGGTAAGTATCATTAGGCACTCAAGTAACATTTAGGTCCCAGTCATCAGAACAGAGTACAGATATTAGCCTTAAGATAGTAAAACTAATTTAAATTCAAATCTTACATGTCTCCTGCGGGGAAGAAGAACAGTTGGAGAGATGATAGCTTCTCCCTCCAGCCAAACATGTCTGCTTCCATTTCTCTGTTCGCTTTCTCTCTCCAGATGTACATGCAGAGTTGAAAGTCCCTTGAACTTGCAGGTTTATGTCTCAAAAAATAATCTTTAGATTTTGATGAGCAAGTACTTTTTTTTTGTCTTGTCCTCTCTCTGTAAGATATGTTGGAAATCACTGGAATCTAAAACTTGAACTCAAGATGTAGTCAAGTACAATGTAGAACAAAACTTTGTAGGAGCTGAGGGACATAATTAAATTTTGATTAATCGGGCATAATTCTTAGTGTATCTTAAAGTGATACTAACCTTCACACAAAATGATTATCACATAACATGGCACCACGGGAAATACATACGTCTTCATCTAAAAGGGGGTTTTTCTACTTCCTTCCAGACACAGAGGTTTCTAAAACTGTCACTACTGAAAGTGTTCTCCTTTTAGTTTTTTATTCTGTGACCTTAGGGTTTGAACCTTTGCATTGAACAGACAACAAATGAAATCTTGCTTATCAAACAGAATTTATCACAGACATTTCAGTTGACCTCACTGAACCAGTCATTGACTGAAATATGCTTTTTACCCTGACAACAAACACACTCTTTATTTTGAAATCTCTGATACTTGCATTGCATATAAGTATGAATCTGGTGATTTATTTTAAAACTTTTTATCAAACAGCTTTCCACTTTAACTCTGGATTTCTTTCTGGCTGTTAAATTACTCTAATGCCAACTAAAGATTCCATGTTGCTCAAAATGGGCCAGACAAGTATCTTCAATATCATTGGAAACTTTCAATAGCAGTGAATAATTTTAAGCTCCTCTCCAGTTACAGAGAGCTAGAAATGTAGCAATCAAAGTGTGAAAGGCTACCTATGTGGGAGTGTGGACTAGAATTTGAAGACTACTGAACTGAATAATAAGGTAACAGATTTCAATAAAGAGCACCTGCAAACTAAAAGGCATGTTGTATGGTAAATTGGCACTTCAACTAGCTCATATTCATGTGCTTTAAAATTGACTATAAATTTTGTCAATGAATAAAGGAGTTTGATTAGTTTGTGATTGTAAATTATCAGTCACCAATTTGATAGTATCTAAAATTACATAAGGAGTGTGCATCTGGGCATGACTTTGGACGATTATTTTAAGCAGGTTAGTTGGAGCAGGATAGCATACCCACTGTGAGCAGTACTAAGAATCCCTGGGCTGGGATTCTTGCCTGACTACATAAAAAGAAGACTGTGAGCTGAGCATTACTTTCTGTTTTTTTATAGAGACAATGAGACCAACACCTTCAAGTTCCCACTAATGTTGCTTCTCTGATTGACTGTAAGCCCTTTTGTCTTAACAAAAAAGTAACAAAGAAAGTTCTAAACATAAAGTAATGATAAGAAGACAGAAATGTTCATTTTCCTGAGTTAATCAGTATGCTTTGAAATACCACAGATCCACCATAACTTGAACTTCCTTGTTCAAGAAGGCCAGATATGTTAGTTGATCATTACAGACAGTCCACAATTACTAATTCATTGCACAAATGTAGTCAACTTAAATAATTTTAAAACAATTAAAACCAAAACACAATGAAAAAGTACAAAGTGACCAATGAGGACACAGTAAAGAAACCTCCTAAATGACCATGGTTAGGGGGGAAGGTTTGTGTTGTCAGAGAATGAGAGAAAGAGAGAGCCAGAGGTTTCTGGACAAGTCTAAAGCTGAGAGAAAAAGAAGCAGGCTGGCTGTGGCCAAGGCTGGATACCAGGGTATGAAAAGTTACGGTGGTAGAAGGACAGTGAGTAGCTGAGGGGAGGGAACCCTGTGAGCTGAAGCAGCCAGTATGTTTAAGATGCAGGAGAAGGTGAGAAGAACCAGAAGGCTAGTGCAGACTGAAATGTATAGCTCAATTTAAAATTTAGTGCATCAATGTAAGCCAAATACATGTGCAGAGGGTTGGAAGGAGTCTGGAGGTCTACATGGGCTTTATTATGCCAGCACAGGTAAACCCAAAGAAAGTGGCCTTTTGGAAGACAGAAACCCTCTTCACAGGTTCTCTAGGGATGCTGACTATAGGCTTTTGTCTCTATACTATCAATTATTCTATATCCAGCTTGAGCAGAGCCAAGATTGTCGTCCTGGGCCTAATCAGTGGGCTTGCCCTTTGTGTGTGTTTGACGTTTTTCCCTTTGGACCTCACATGTACATCTTTGGGCCAGTGGGTAAATGTAGACCAACGAGGGGCTATCAGTTACTTCTCAAAGTTCTTTATCGCGTGTCAATCAAACATACCAAGAAGAAACCCTAGAGTGAGGAAGGAATTCTGTTCTATTTCTAGGCCTGTCTGTCTATAATGGCTTTACTGGACAATAAACCAAAATTTTCCCATTAAAGAAATGGTACTTACCTCTCAGAAAGTTATTGTTTCCTCTGAAAATAATAATAATGGTGATGATGATGGGGAGAGAGAGAGAGAGAGAGGGAATTTTCATTAGGGTTTGTATTCCTGCACAAAACATCATGACCAAGAAGCAAGTTGGGGAGGAAAGGTTTTATTCAGCTTACCTTTTCACATTGCTGTTCATCACCAAAAGAAGTTAGAACTGGAACTCACAAGACAGGAACTTAGAGGCAGGAGCTGATGCAGAGGCCATGGGGGGTGGTGCTGCTGATTGGATTTCTTCCCCTGACTTGCTCAGCTTGCTTTCTTATAGAACCCAGGACTACCAGCCTAGGGATGGCACCACCCATAATGGGCTGGGCCCTCCCCCCTGGATCACTAATTGAGAAAATGCCTTACAGCTGGATCTCATGGAGGCATTTCTTCAAAGGAGGCTCCTTTCTCTGTGATAACTCCAGCTTCTGTCAAGTTGAAACACAAAATAGCCAATACAGATAGTTTTGAAACTTTTCTAGGAGAAAGTGAATTCAGGATTCCCCCAGTTAAATTCAGTCTCCTACTTAAATTAACATAACTAAGTTACTCCCCCCAAAGGCTGCCATGCCTTTCCCCACCTTTCCAATTAAACATCCAAGAGACCCTTGCCTATGAGAAGGGGAAGATTTCTGAGCTTAGCTATGAGCTACGGGCACTCTATGGGTGGCTTGTTTGCAATGTCACCAGCCAATTCTTCAGAGTCAGCCTTTTAACTTTCTTCTTGCCTTCTCTATGTGGGTCAGACCCTGACACTTTCTGCATGTTATTTGACATGAAAGCATTATGAGTATGTAGATGCCCACCAATATTTCCTAGTACTAGATATGGCTAACAGAAAGCATAAATAAACTTCAATAGTAATTCCAAGTCTGTTTTGAAGTTTAGAGTTTTCAAATTGAACACATCATCCTTGTAGCAGTTTGAATGAGACTGTTCCCCTATCGACTCATACATGTGTTTGAATACTTGTTCCCTTGATGGTGGAGTTTCTCAGAAGGTTTGGGAAGTGTAGCATTGGAGGTGCTGGGGATGGGCTTTGAGGTTTCAAAAGACCTGGCCATTCCCAGTTAGATCCCTACTTGCAGATGATAATGTCCTCAGCTCTTACTACAACATCATAC
Organism: Rhynchomys soricoides; assembly: GCA_019843965.1. Classification (NCBI taxonomy): domain Eukaryota; kingdom Metazoa; phylum Chordata; class Mammalia; order Rodentia; family Muridae; genus Rhynchomys; species Rhynchomys soricoides. The sequence continues at coordinate 3,105,012 of JADRCH010000041.1, forward strand.
TGATCTGCCTGCTGCCATGCCTCTCACCATGATGGCCATGGACTCTAATCGCGTGAAAAGGAGAGACCTAAACTATTTCTACCACAGTTGCCTAGAGCATGCTGTCTCTTCAGAGCAATAGAAGAGTGACTAAGACTAAGTTCGTATCAAGGCTTGGGCTTTTTCTGCGACAGGCCTGCTCATGGTGTGTTGTGGAGGAATTCAGAAGACTTTGAGACTTTGGACCAGGAAAATACGGTAAGCAAGGCTTAATGGGCAGTTCTGACAAAAGCTTGGCAGACTGTAGTGCCGAGAACAATGTGGACTCTGGAGAACCAGCTGAAGCAGTTCCAGATGGGAAGAGCGTTAGCAACAGAGCTACGCTCGGATCATTCTTGAGCTATTCTGTTATTTTCCTACGTTCTTGCCAACATTTGTTACCATCCCCATTGTTCATTTACTCGATTGTTCTATGTTAGCCACTTTTACTGGGATAAGATGGAATCTCAGAGCACTTGTAATTCTCATTTATCTGATGGATATGGGTACTAAATGCTTGTTGGTTCCTTGTATGTTTTTCTTTTGAAAACTCAGTTAATTTCATGGGCTAATTTAATGGTGAACATTTTGTTTTTTTGTATTTGTTTTCTTTAATTGTTATTTGAGTTCCTTGTGTATCCTAGATATTAACCTTTTATCAAAGCAAAGATATTTTCATACTCCGTAGTCCATATTTTCACACTGATGATAATTTTTTTGGTTATGAGGAATTTTTAATTATATGCATTTTTGTATATCTGTCTCAGCCCTCCCATACTTCACTCCACTTGTGTCCTGCTTTGAGTTAAAGCTTCTGAGTCAGTTTTGTTTTATTTTCTGAGCAAGAAGACAGACAAGGATCTCATTTCCTTATTTTGAGTTAGTATCAGTTTTTGCCAGTACAATTTACTAACAGCTGTATTGTCCAGTGTATATTTCTTACACCTCTGTTACAATTTAGGTGTACATGGCTATGTGTTTCCCTCTAGGTCCTCTGCTGCAGTTGTTGTCAACCTTCCCAATGCTGCAACCTTTTAATATGGTTCCTCATGTTGTGGTGACCCCGATCATAAAATTATTTTTGTTGCTATTTCATAATTGTAATTTTGCTACTGTTGTGAATTACAATGTAAATATCTGTTTTCCCATGGTCTTAGGTGACCCCTGTGAAAGGGTCATTTAACCCTGAAAGGGGTCATGGCCCACAAGCTGAGGAAACACTGCTCTATTGCACTCTATTGATCTACATATTTGATTTAGTTCCAGTATCATTCTGTCTTTGTCTCTACATATCCCCAGATTCAGTTCCCAGATACTTTATATACCCCCATGTCCATGCACAAAACAGTCCCCCATTCTCAGTATTCTTGGTGAGGTGGGATCATTACTGTCATTGAATTGCCTACATTTACATTCTTTGACCACACAAATCCCTAGATTGCATGAGATTCCACTCTTGCCGTTGTTCATTGTGTGGATTTGTGCAAATTTGTACATGTATCTGCTTCCATGATATCATAAATTGTATGGAATATTTATACCACTCTAATCTGTCTCTCGAATCCACTTACTTAACCTTCTACACCCCCATCGAAGATTTAAGGAGTTTAAGGTAAAAAAGATAAAAGAATTTCCATAGAAGAATAAAAATGAGGATGAATTCATCATAGATTTTGATCAAGAAACCCAGAAAACCTGGGAGAAAACAGAAAATTGTCAACCACTCAGACAAAGAACTCCAGACTCCTTGTGAAAAAGGGAACAGAAAACAACAGAGAAAAGAAGTGGAGTAGAGTCCCATCCACTATAAAATCTATTCCTTGCTCTCTCTGTCTCGAGGCTTTGTGGGATAATGAACAAGAATTGTCTCCACTATACTTGCTTTATCTCCCAGAATTTGGCTATCATTTTACCTTAATAATCATCTGTGTAAAAGGAGAACATTATCACAAACATGTCTGTCACTGCCCATGAGCATTGTGTGCCTGGAAAGAATGAACATGATCCCTCTGTCTTTGAACATCAACTCCTGAGTCATCCCTGCATTTCTAGGACTGATATCAAGAGGTCCTTTGAGAATCCCATTATTAGGACTCCAAAACCTTGGGTTGACAAGCCACCAGTTCACTTGCTTGCTGCTTGAGGCATCTTCCCTGGCTTCAGTGAAAGACTGCGGCTGCATTCATTAGGCTGGTTGCATCTGCCCAATCTAGACATATAGCTTATAAATATAATAACTGGATTGAATGTTTTGCATAGGGCTTATAAGGGTTGGAAGTTACTGCAACATTGCTCTAACATTAATTCTTTTCTGCAAATAAGATTGCATCATTCTCCACTGGATAACAATATAAGTGTTGACAGTGGTCAATGCTAAAAAGTAAACCCATGAACTTTAACTCCAGTGATAGTCTCCATGTATACACATTTTAATTTGTCTGCTCTTTTGTATAGAATGTGGGAGGGGAGGGGAAAGGAGGGTAAGGAAGGGGAGGGGAGGGAAAGGGAGGGGAATTTAACAATAAATAATAAGTAAAACAAAGTCAAAGAGCGTTAAATCCATTCTGTTTACCCTGGTGCATTAATTATAGGAAGTCACAGAGAAATTCCTCACCCAGTCTGTAACCAACTTCTTGTAAATTCAAAAACTTGGGTGTCTTAGCAAAATACATAATGCTTTTGGATCTAAACTATTTGACTTAGCCGGCCATTACTACACATTTCCCTTGGTCTCTAAGAAACTAAAATCCCTTTGTTCACGTCCTTTCTGTTCATTGCACATCAGTATGCTGTGCATTCTGTGCAAAATATTTCCTTCACCTTCCTGTACTTGGCATCCTCCTGCCTCCTATTGAATTCAAACTTTCCATGTTCTCTATTGAGAGAGAATAGTATGTTCTACATGAAGAGAGGATGTATGTGTTTTTCATATTGCTTTTTAATTTATAAAATCTCATTAAATACTTAAACGGGCATAAAGACAACCCTGCCATATGGTGGAGTCAGGGACAGAGAAGATTTTCTTCAAGGAAGCCATGTACAAAAGAAAGGAGAGGGGCTTCTTTGCATTAAATAAAGATTATGTTTCTTTCTTAATTACCTCTCTTCCTTTTTATGGAGTACGTGCAAATGATTGTCAGTTCCATCATTTGTAGTCAGAGGCTGAAACAGATGCCGAAGGTGCATATGTGTCTTTTATAACGACTTGCAATATGTTCTCAAAGGACTGCTTACCTCCCACATTCTATAAACTCAGCACAAGACAGTTTATTCCAAAAAGCGTCTGACATGAGTTAAGCATAATATGTGCAACTTTGGTTAGAGATAACATTTAACAAAGTTATTGTAGGGCTTTCTGTGTTGACTGGAGGTGTGCATTTTGGTGTAATGTCCTTGATTAACAAGATTTCTTTCCTTGTTTCTGTGATTTAAAGTGTTCTTATCACTATCTACCCTCCAAAATTTTGTACCAATATGTGCCAATCACTGATGAGACTATTCTAAAAGCAAAATTAGTACTAAAGAGGAAAAAGAATGTTAATAGGTTTCAATTATCAAGGATTAGTGGTAAAATTCTAGGTCTGATATTTGTAATCTGAATCTAGATGAGTATAATCAAAAAACCTGTGATCCAGGCTCCTCTGTCCACTACAAATGTTGACAATTCACATGAGTACCACCTGTGCTTACAGCATGGCCAGAGGAGCGTTCTCGCTTCACTGTCTAGATGGACTTGGTGAAAGTACAGCTTGCAAAAGCTAAATTAAAGTGGATACAATAAATAGCATCAGAACAAAAATCAGGGTAAAGGATTCTGAGGGAGCTTAATTTAGTCTAGGATTCTGGATTTTATTTAGAAAATATGTTTATTTGCCATTAATATACCTAAAATGGGTTTGACAATAAAAGACTAGAAGAATACACATAAAAGAAGAAATAAAATACAACCATCTCAAATTCTTCCTCAAAGACATAGCTGTCCTGATGGATTTTACCCTCAGGCTATAAATAACATAAACTTCTTTCTCTCTTAAGTTGCTTTATTTTTTAATTTTAATTTTTGGATATTTACTTTATATACATTTCAAATGTTTTCCCCTTTAGAAAGCCCCTATTCCATTGCTCCTCCCCCTGCTCCCTAACCCACCCACCCACTCCCATCTTCCCTCCCTAGCATCCCTCTGCACTGGAGCATCTAACACCTGTGGTGGGATTTATTAAAAATATGAGAGAGCCTGCTTGTTCTCTGCTCAGGCCAGCCACCGGTGGGTTGCAGCAGGTCTCCTGCCAGGTGATCTCACTCTCTCAGCCCACCAGCTCTCCAGAGCTGAGTCCCTTGTTGGATCTTTGCCCTCAGGCTCCCAAGATAACTGCCTGCCCCACATGGGCATAGGGGAAAAGTTCCTGAAGAGAAGACCAGTGGCTTATGCTCTAAGATCAAGAATCGACAAATGGGACCTCATAAAATTGCGAAGCTTCTGTAAGATTAAGTTGCTTCTTTCACCAGTGTATTTTATTACAACAACATGTAAATTTACACAAAAAAGGTATTTCCTATAAAGCTGGTATATCTTTGAGGTAGCTTCACAAAGTGCCTACCTAGCACAGATGAAGCCCTGAGTTTGATTCCCAGCATTACACACACACACACACACTCACTCATATCTGTCAAACACATAACTAGATTTTCAGTTTATTTCTTCAATTCCATATGTCTTTGGACTATAAGCTATATGTGGTATGTTTTGTGCAGTTTTTGTCTTTTAGTGGAGTTGACTGACTACTTATTTCAAAAAATAGATAGCATGGTTCTTTTACAATGAGTTTTTCTTTAAGAAGTTTTATCACCACATATTCCAACACCTAATAAATAAGTAGTACTAAAAATAGTACTCTTCTACTTAACAAAATTGTGATGGTGGTGGTGCCGGTGAACGATTCTGGTAGGAACATTTTCAAATATTCCCATATTTGGCAAGAATAGCTTGGAAATATCAGCCTTGGTCTGGCTCTCTTTATGCCTCCTGTCTGTAGATTTAGGATGTAAGCTCTTAGCTATTGCTCCAGCCCCATGCCTGCTGCCTGCTGCTGACAGGCTTCGAGTCTCTTCTTCCATCATGTATGGAAAGTGCCCACTTGTGCCTTTCTGAAGATGGGAATATTCTGGTTCTGGAAATTTCATGACCAAGGACTTGGATAAGACCTTTGGTATTACATCTTTTCTTTCTTTCCAGTCTGACCCTCCTTTCCATACGGCATATTTCAACAAGGGAAGACTTCCCTATTATGTTTTGTTATAGTTTTGCTGTTTTCCTCTGCTACAGACATAACCATACTGGATTAGCTTTCATTTGAAAAGTTGCCCTCCAAATCACACAAAATAAACAGTTGCTTCACTAACTGCTAAGTCCACTGCCCTTTCTGGAAGCTGGAGCATGACATGGAGGGATGGATCTCTGAAGACTGAATTAATCTGCATTACTAGGTTTTATACACTGTGTACTAGAAACTCCATAGAGTAACTTATGCCAACCTGTAATCCTCCTCCACAAAGAAATCAAAAAAGACTGTGCAGGAGTTGTCAAAATAGGAATTGTATTAAACAACATTTCAACTTAGAAGTAATAAAATATGTAGGTATTTAAAAACACCAGACCTTATGAAATATCAACTGAAAAGACTTTCGAATACTGAAAGTGGCTATGAAAGAGCATTGTCTAAAATAATGCTCATGTCATCGTTAGTTTGTCTGACACTATTATAAAGCAGAGAGAGTTTGCAAGCACAAAAGACTCTTAAGTGATTCTTCATAATAATAAAAAATAAGCAATACGCATTTGAACATTGATTACTGGGAACTGCAGTTGTCTTGGTAGCTTAGACTTGCATTTGTGTCAAAACTTTTGACAGACATTCCAAGTTACAAAGACACTATTGTACTAGGAGTTTAAGTAGTTCCAGTTATTCTGTCATTTTTCAAATAAACAAAAATACCAGAATACAAAGTAAATAAAAATATGGACATAGTGTGAAGAGTAAAGATTATTTTAAAAGAAGAGTTAGTTAGACAGTGACAGTGACAGCGACAGCGACAGTGACAGTGACAGCAAATGAGCCAACTATTCCTTTAAATTCCTTAAATGGGAAGGTGTGGG
>JADRCH010000041.1:3120529-3142493 GCA_019843965.1 Rhynchomys soricoides
GCAGCAGCAGCAGCAGCAGCAGCAGCAGCAGCAGCAGCAGCAGCAGCAGCAGCAGCAGAAGGAAGAGGAGGAGAAGGAGGAGGAGGAGCAGGGGTCAGTGTTGATGGGCATATTCATGGCTCATATTACCACTAGAGAACACTGGATGTCCCTGGTCAGGACAGCTGACGCAGGAGGAAGGGGGCCCATGGATGTCCAGGGGCTGTGCAGAACTGGCCTCATCCTCCACTGGCTGCATCATTCTGGAGAGCTTGCGTATATTTTTCAAAATCTACTTTGGTAAGGTTTCTTAAATGCCTGAACCACGTTTATAGCCCACCAATCAAAACATTGTCAGCAAAACATCTTAAGACCGTTTCCAGAAAAACATCATATGACACAACTGGGTCTCCAAGGAGACCAGAAGTTTCCACTTCAAGCTGGTCCCACTTCTTATCAGCATCAGAACTTGGGAGATCAGGCCCTGTGCCTGGTCCAGGTAGCACATTGGAACTGGCCCTGGTGTCTGGTTGTAGATGAGCCAGCCCTGAGGTTGTGAGTGTGGGACTCCAGCAGCCAGGAAAGCTGCTTACAGGGTCATGGCATAGGAGAGCTAGCTCTGCCCTCACCAGCTGCAGAACTTGGAAGAGTGGACCCCTGTACCCAGAAAAGCAGGGCTGACCCTGGGAGGAGAAGCACAGGAGATCTGGCCCTGCCACTGGTTTTCCATGTGGTGGTGTGGGTACAGAGGTGATGCCCTTCCCCCATCAATCCTCAGGACTATGGCAGTTGGGAGAGCTGGCCCCATGTTCATAAAAGCAGGTGAGCTGGCCCTACCCCTCATTGGCTGAATCACTCTGGAGAGCTGGCTTCACTTCCTACCAGCAGCAGCACTTGGGAGAACTGACCCAGCCCCTTGCAGGCTGCATTACTTGAGAAAGTGGGTCCCATAGCCTGACTTGACAGAAGAGAGGGCTCTAGAGGTATGGGTACAAATGAACAAGCCCGAGGGAATGGGGGCAGGAAAGCTGGTCCTGGCTCCCGGCTATGCTCAGCTACCACCTAGGCCCAGATCCAGGACTCTAAGTTGGCCCACCCCAAAATTTATGTAGTCAATGTAATTATCATCTCTATCCTGGCCTAACTCAGATGCTACCTTCTTTGACTAATGTATTTACAGTTTCAGACTTTATTTCCACCCCATAATAAATGCATTGATTTTTTTAACCCTGCTTTCTGAGCAGTAATTTTCTGATTTTATTTATTTCTTTTTCTTTTCTTTTCCAATAGTAAGTCCATTGAGAACAAGAATTATTTATTTATATTGTTCTTTTACTGGTGTGTGTGTGTGTGTGTGTGTGTGTGTGTGTGTGTGTGTATTGCTGGGTGAAGCTTGGAGCTTTGAGATGTGAGTACTTTATCATAGACATCATCAGCTACACCCTAGCCTGACACCCACACCTGCTCTACCTTTGCATTTACCTATAGTAATTTTCTCCTTAACAGTACAAAACAGAATTAAAGAATAACAAAATTAGTTGAATCTCTGGACTGCCATCCTCTGCACAACATAGGTGAGATACAGAGACACAGAATGGTTTACTCATAAACAAGGTCATTACTGGGAGAGAGAGTCTGCAAGAATCACAAATATCTAAGTCCTAAGCCACTATTTATTCATTTTTTACAGCATGAGGCTGTCACTAAGGAAAGTGATCCCCAGGCTGGGAGTGGTAAGAGTGTGAATAACTAACAGTTCAAATAGATGGTTTCTGGCATTTATTCCATGTGGCTGAATTGTTCACACATGATGAAGTAAAGACAATAATTAAATTACACTTTACTCTCAAGTCTTACAGAGTAGCAAACTAAGCTATAAAAATGATGACTGCCTCGGGAGTGGGTGGAGAAAGGGGTGATTTATTCACGTACTTATTCTAAAGCTGTGCCTCATTGTGACCAGAGAGCTCACTGTAAATTTTTCAGTTTGATTTTCATTTTCAATTGTTTTGTTATTCACAGATCATGAGCAAAGGAAGGCAAGTTGTTACTGAAGCATTTCTAGGAAATTCTTCTGGGTAATTAAGCAACCATTTTCCCTTTGTGAATCGCTGCAAAGTCACACTTCCTTGGAAATGGATCAGATGAGCACTGAGTAAGGAGACAGACAGCTGGATTTCTAGGTGTCCCATACCCAACAGGACTCTCAATATCACTGTTTTATTTTAGGAATCCACAGACCTGCAGATGCCTTGAAAAGGGGTTTACAGCAATGTCTTCTCACACTTTGTATGAGATGGGAGATGCTAGTTGATCTGACTCCAGTTACTTAGACATTCCTGGTGCTTCCTGGGTACAGCTTTCAGCTCCAGTTAAAGGGAGATTATTTTCTTGACACATGAAGATACAAAGGCCTCTATGTTTTGAAAGGAGGATGCACATGTAGGGACTATTAAAAGACAATCTCGGGAGAAAAGGTAAGCTGGGAAGACTGAGGGAATGAAGTAGAAGATTTCTTTCCTCTCTGATAGCTACATCAAGGTGGCTGCCAGACGTCAAGGTGAGGAAAACGTATAAAGTTACCAAGTGTGGCCACCTTCAAAGGGATGATTACCAGGGTTGAGTAGTTTATGTTTCCACAAGACATTAGTTTATAATTTTCTTAAGAGAGACAGACAGCAGTGACCAATGTCTACTTTCCTGTGACACCACACTGCCTCTCTGAGGAGCCATTTGTGGTCAGAGATGATGTTCCCATACTGTGTTCTCTGTTATACACACTTCTATTCCAGCAGCAGTTGTTGACTCAGCCTGAATTTTCCAGGTGAACCTGGAAATTCTCTGACATTCCTCACAGAAGTTTTGAGGTGACTCTAGTCCAGGTCAGATTTTATAGATATAGCATGTCTTCTTGGCATTAATAATCTTACGTCCAAAGACAGCAAGTCGCCTTATTGATTCAACCTTCCCACAAGTCTAGGACTACTCTTGCTTGCAGAGAAGGAGGAAACAAGGTCAATAAAATTGCTCAGCAGGTGAAGACTCTTGTAAGTAAACCTAAGGACCTGAGTTTGATCCCTGGGACCCACATGGCGGGAGAAGTGAACAGCCCCAAGTTCCCCTCTGACCTCCACTCCATAGATTTGTAGTGGCATACACATGTGCGCACAGACGAGACACACACACCCCCAACCTCCCCCCCCACACACACAAGAGGGGGGTAAGGGATACGGACCTTAAGTTAAGATTTTTTTGTCCAATTATATAGAGCTGCTATGACATAATACCTGTGGGCTATTTTTTTCTCCTCTAGAGACTTTGGAGTCCATGTCAATGCTTTATCAGATTTGCTGAATGGTAAGTACTGGTTAAATACTCAGTCTCTGCTGCTGTATCGTTGGTATTTTCTTACTGCATCCTCATGTGATGGGAGGCACAGAGAATTCCCTTAAACTCCTTTCATCATTTATAGAGTCTTTATGACTTAGTGAATTCCATTTGGATCTCCTCTTAACTGTATCCCATTGGGCATTAGGTTCTAATATATGATAGTACTCAGCATAAAGCCTTGGCCTAATTCTACTTCCTGAATATAGCAGAGACTGGTCATGTGCTCATGGACCCTGTCTTCTGCATAGCAGGCATGCAGCTAGCTCTTTCCTTATGGCCCAGCTATCTTCAGCCATACTCCTGAGTTCTGTCTCATAGAGTGGGATTAAAGTCTGCATGTCAATTCTATCCCTGGCCTGGGAAAAGATCGTCACTGTTTCATTTGGTTCCTAGTTTTGGTTGCTGTGTAAAGATCGGCTTGTGACCTTGAAAACCCCATGATCAAGCTGACAAACTCTTAAGATTCAAGGACAGTGGGCTTCTTCATATCTGCTTGGAGCAGAGGTGGCCATCAATCAGAAATCCATGCTTTAAAGAACCAGAAATGTTTCTATATGAAAAGCTATTTTGGGCTGGAGAGATGGCTCAGTGGTTAAGACAACTGACTGCTCTTCCCCAGGCCCTGAGTTCAATTCTGAGTGCCCACATGGTGGCTCACAGCCATCTATAATGGGATCCAATGTCCTTTCCTGGTGTGAGGACAGCTACAGTGTACTCATCTACATAAAATAAATAAATCTCTAGAAAAGCTACTCAATATCTGGTGCTTTATCTGTTCATTTCTCTACATAATACCATGACACGTATACTCTTGCAAAAAAATCTGATGCTTAAAAAATGTGGTACTCAACTTATCCATTTTTACTAGCCCTCAGTTGCTTCATAAAGCCGTATCTTCTGTTTCCACACATAAACTGAATCCTGTTCTGAATACCCATTCCACATGACAGATACGGGCTTCAGGAAGTCCACTTTCTCATGGAAGGGTGTCCTGTGCACTCATCCCTTCAAGTTGCTTTTCCACTTGCCCATTTTGTGATATGACTGTTACCCATGGGTATAACAATGTCATCACGGAGAAGAGATTATTCTAGCATCTTCTGAGTGAAGGTGCTAGAATTGTTAATATTCTCACCTGAAACTCAAGGTCACTGCATGCTCACCTGAGATTTTATTTACCACTCTCAATTCTGCAGCTGTGGACTTGGGGCTGCTAAAGAATAGCCAAGGGTGGCTGAAGGTGGGATTCCAAGGACGCAGCTTCATGAGTCATCATTCACATAGTGATGGGACTCTCCAATGTCATGGTTGCCTTCCTGTCAATATGTTTTCCTGAATGTAACCTCTGACCCAGGTGTTTAGAGGGAACCACAAAACCTCACTGGCTATCTGAGCTGATCTTGAAAGCATTTCTGTGGTCTGTCTTTGTCCTATATGAAGTGAACAGACATTTCTATATGTCTGTCTAGGAAAGGTACATGATGGCCTGACTCTAGTATTTTATAAAGCATCCCAGGATTGTTTTTCTGCTGTTCCTTTTTGGTCATACAATTGGTTTATATTTTTAAGTATTTCCTGTGGTAGAAGAAACATGTTCTGCATTATATTTTGAAATTATACTTTAGAGTTTATTTTAACTAAAGAAAAATACTCAAGAAAAATCAGACACTTTTCAAAATGATAAAAAGAAAGCACTCAAATTTATTGAACAGATTATGATAAGTTCAAGGAAGTCATAATCAGTATTTAGTCAGAACTTAATTATAATAAGATTGATGGATAAATTTCTGCTTTCACTGACAAGCATTGCAAATTAAAGTGAACAAATTATACTTTTCCCTAATAAGCCTTCAAATAAATGAAGCTTCTTATGCAAACATCCATGTTTCCAATATAATGAGCAGTGGTTAATTCCCCACACTCCTACACACATTCTCAATGTACCAAGGCTCCTGGGATTTTGGTGACATTAACCCCTCACATACTGAATCTGGATTGACCCTGTGTATGCACAGAAGCACAAAAATCATGTTTCAGGGCTTCCAAGTCTAGGTCATGAAAAAAGTGTTATATTGTTATCTCTTGAGACACATTTGCTTGGGGAATCCAGTTACCACTAGAGAAGTCCAACATACTTGGAGAAGCCAATAACCATTGAGAAGTCTAATCCTATGAGATCTGTATGTTGAACAGTGATGTAATATGTCATGAGATTCCCGAGTCTTCCTGTGCAAAGGAATCATAGGAGTGCATAGTTACGCAGAATGAACACATGGAAAGAGAGTTATCCAACCAATCACAGATAAATTCTCAGAGAGGAATACAGCCTCACATGAGCAGTCATCTTGATCATCACTGTTGTCCCACCTGTCAACTAATTCTGGCATTCGAAGGGCAGACATTAGATGTCACATGATCGCATTGTTACAACTATTGACAAGCTTGTCATGGTCATACTTTTGAAAATGCCTCCAGCACTATGCCTTAGCCATGGAAGGACCAGGCTTATCTAGCTTAGCCTGTAACCCTTTCCACTCACCATGGCTTGTGGGGACCATCCTCTTTTTTACATACTTCCTTTGAGTATCTACTTTGGTTTGTAAGCAACTTCTTAACAGTATTCTGGGCCAGCCTGAATTCGTTCACCTTACGCTTTAATTCTTCGCTTCTTACACCTTTGGTGGTCAGCTTTCATACACAGGTGTTTTTGCAAACACTTGCCATTCTACCTGAGATGCGAGGGCTCAAAATCAGCCTAGACAGCCAGCTAAAGGACTAGCAGATGAACTATACCTGAGCCACCTGATGATAGTTCTAGAACCAGCCGAGATCCATTGAGTGAAAATAATCATGACTAACACATTTGTTTTACTTGGGGTTTTGGTTTCTTAAAACAGGATATCTCTTAATTATCCCAGGCTTGGCTCGAGCCATCATCCTCTTACCTCATCCTATTAAATGTTGGCATTGCAGGTATGTGCTAACAAGCTGGGCTTAATTATCTGTTTCAACCACCCTCGAGGTTGTTTGCAGGTTATTTGAAGAAGTAGATATCTGTAATAGAGATCAAAAAATGTTTAGAATTATTAGAGCAAATATCCTTTGCCTGTTTTCTTTTCCTTGTATTTTTGTGTCTATATTTGTGTCCGCTTGTGTTCGTGTGTGTGTGTGGTCTAGACTTGAAGCTAACCTCCAGCACCATTCTTTACTTGCCACCCAACACGTTTTGTTGAGATAAGAACTACCAAAGACACTTAGGCTGGCCAGTGAGTTCAGGGATCTGCCTGTCCCCATCTGGAATTATAAGTATGAGCCTCATACCCCACCTCTTTCTGTGGATTCTGAGCCTGACCCTTAAGGCCCTCTGCTTGTATGCTAAGCATTTAACCCAGTGAACCATGTCTCTAGCCTCTTACTCCCTTTCAATAAGCTGGTGCATTTATTTCCTCTCTGTACTTGAGTTCTGAACAAATGGAAGGAAAAAAGAGTAGCAGAGGCCAGTATGTCATTGTCCTTGTTAATGAAGGCCAAGTTGGAGGTTGTCTGGAAGCCAAATGAGTCTCATTATGTTGAAAAATTAAGCAGGATTTTTCTAACTTGGCAACTGGAACAGGCCAAGCGCCTGGCAAGGACATCCTGGAAAAGTTTTGTGATAGAATAATAGTGTGTAAACATATTTTAATATTCTTATCTTTATTACTAATTTATGTCCATATAATGAAGTTTCATTATAGCTTCATATATGTATGTCTGAAATGTGTTTCAATACCCCCATTGTCTTCTCTTGTTCCCTGAGTCCCCACCGTTGCTCTCTTTCTCTCTTGTCCCCTCATGCTTTCACTTCTTAAAGACTATCTGTGTCACACATAGGCAGAAACCCTACCTCCTCCTGTGATCTGAATGTGTGCACATAACCACATGCACACATGTTCGCCCCCCTACACAGACATATAAAAACTTGCATGCTATTTACTATCAATTTTAATGTAAGTTGTACTTTGCTTACTGTTAATAGTCTTTGTGGAGGGAGCAGTAAAACCCTGGCTAGGGACACCACAAGTTACCCATAGCTTATGAAGATACCTGGACAATCTCCGTATACCTGAGACAAATGTAAATCTCCATCTTTCACTTATTTCATATGGACATTTTGCCCTTAATTTTCATCAGCAGCACAGAAATGATTATGTTATGTTAACAAGGAAATCTCTTTCAGGCAGGAGGTTTTCTTAAACACCACAGCTGTATTCAACTTCCCGCAACAGTATTTTACTCAACAATGCACTTATATTTCATGGCATAAATGATAGTTCCTCCGCTCCCTCACTACCAACAGGAAATGTAACTTTACCAGCATGGTTTATGGTTAGGGAAGACAGTGGGGGACCCAGTCCTTACAGCTTGAATATCGCTTTTACTGCTCCTGGGTTGAACATAAAACCTAGTCATCTGTAGTGAAAGAGTTCATCAGTAATATAAAAAGAAACACAAAGCTACGATGCCTGAGTGGCTCTGGAATCCAGAAATAGTTATCGGGACAACATTCTAGATCTCTGTCCCTCTGTGGCATATGGTGAAGATAATCAACTATATCACTGATGCTGGGGGCAATGATGCCCAGGAAGACTGTGACATAAGAATCAGTATACTCTCTAGCTTGCTGAATGTTTTCTGTGTGCTAATTAGACAGGGACTCTGAAGAACTATTTATATAGTTATCCAGAATAGTCTTACAACTCATAATATTCCCTTAGATTATTCTTGCCTGCATTTGGGCATTCTGCAAACCTGGAATTAAAGGGGAGTCTGCAGCCATCTCACATGAGAAATACAACACCGAGTGATCATATTCAGAAGTATTTTTTTTCATCATAATGCTTTTCAGAGGATGCTCAATGGCCTATTGGGTGAATTGAATCAGAATATCTCTGGGCAGGATCAGAACTGTGCACACAGCTGGTGTCAGCTGCTGGGGGAGCCTCACAGAGATGGGAGATATTACACCGCCCTGGTGCTTGGTGTATATGACCCTCAAACTTAAAACAAGTCTAAAGAGTTCACATTTGCACTCTATGTTAAATCTTCTCCCAAAGCGAGGTAGCACAAACTATTGATTGGGCAAGAAATTCTCTTTTTTCCTCTGAGGTAGTATTAAGTACATCACAGTCTTACAAAGAGAATCTGTAATCACTTTGCCTGGCCTTGATTTCAAACAAGCTCCCTTTATTTTATCTTGCAGCAAAAGTAGTTCACCCAAGAATGGTCTAAATCAGCTGTTACAAGAAATATGATTTTATTTGAAGTTTTACATGATGAACTGCATGACCATTGCATGTAATGATCTCATTGCTTGCATCTGGTTGTGTTGTTCCCTCGTCTTCTGTAATTGATCCAAAGACTTTTATAACTCAGTTACTCGGAAATAGATTTTTTTTTTTTTTTAAATCGGGTAGACTCTTGATATCAGTGAAGAGTTGGAGATTTGCTCTGTGATAACTTTTATGTTCATAGGATGCCAACCCGAAATTAAGATATGTGTGCCTTTCTCAAGTAGGTCATATGATACACCCAGTGGTCAAAGTTAAAGAAATAAGTCAAATAAATACATTGAAATGAGTTCTTTGTATTTTTTAAAGTTATCTTGTGACCAAAAAGGAGTGACATGTAGGAAGGAGGAGGAAGCAGCACATAAACTATGGGAAACCGTGGCTTTGCTCATTGGAATATTTTCTATTTTACTAACATACCATGAGAAAGGAAATATAGAAAAATCAGAAGCCTGGCAATGGTGGCACAAGCGTTTAATCCCAGGAGTTGGGAGGTAGAAGCAGGCAGATCTGTGTGAGTTCAAGACCATCCTGGTCTACAGAGTAAGTTCTAGGACAGCCAGGGCTAAAGAGAGAGAGCGTGAGAGAGAGAGAGAGATCTTGAGAAACCGAACCAAAAAAAAAAAAAAAACCAAGCCAAAAACAAACAAAAAATCAGAAACATACCAATAACAATGTCACAATCTAGAAAAAAATGGTGTTTTACACTAGTATGAATGCATACATGGATGTGTATGCATGTGGCTTCTATTTAACACTTTTGTGTAAGTATGTAAGTGTACATATGCTACAAATCAATGTATGTATACACGTTTGCACATATATGTACACATGGTATATTTTAGCAGACATTTATACACTATATAAGTATATATACTCCTGTATTTACATATACATACATGTAAGACTCCAAATGACCCTTACCAATATTTTTATTCCCTTGGGTTCAGATGGAGAAGCTCGCTACACCTGAGTAAAGAAGAGTTTAATAATCACATCCCAGGAAGATGGCATATCCTCCAGGCCCTCAGAAGTTATGTTTTAATTTATTTTTCCTTCTTTATTAAAAATAGATTCCTTTCTCATACACTCTATCCGGAATACAGTTCCCCTCCATCTACTGCTCCCTGCTCCTTCCCACCTACCCTCCTATCCAGATCCAGTCCCTTCCTGTCTCTCATTAGAAAAGATAAGGCTTCTAAGAGATAACACAAAACATAACAAGAAATACAATAAGTAAAACAAAAGCCATCACAGTGAAGTTGTACAAGGCTAATGAACAGAATGAAGAGTCCCAAGAGAAGGCAGGAGAATGAGAGAGCCATTTATGAGACTCAAGAGTCTCATAAAATTATTACATTGAAAGCTATAGAATATACTCGGAGGACCTTGTGCAGACCCATGTCAGACCTGTGCTTGCTGCTTCTGTCTCTGTGAAAAAGCCGAGCTTTGCTCAGTTGATTCAGAGGGCTTTGAACTCTGGGTATCTTCCTCCCCCTCTCACTCTCACAATCTCTCTTCTTCTTCTGCAGAGTTCCCTGCAGAGAAATTTGATAGAGACAATCCAGTTAAAGCTGGGTGTTCCAAGGTCTGTCTGTCTGTCTCTGTCTGTTTGTCTCTCTCTCTCTGCTACAGGAGAAGGCTTCTCTATGCTTGCTGAATAAGGCACTGGTCTACGAGTCTAGCACAATATCATGAGGAGTCATTTCATTGTTACCTTTTTTAGACCAGTAGTGTTTGCTTTAACCACAGATTTCTATGCTATTTAGTCTCTGATTCTTGATCACCCAAGCAGTGTCATGTATGAGTTTCATCTAATGGAGTAGTCTTATGTCAAATAAGACATCAGTTGGTTACTAACACAAGCTTTGTGCCACCATTATCAAAGCATACTTTACAGGCAGGAAAGAGTACAGAAGAGCTACCTATTGTTTTCCAACAGACTGGGTTGCCCAGGAATTTCCTTAGGACCACTTCAGCCAACAAACCAATTGGATGTAATCTAGTCCCAATACAGGACATTTTGTTTGGTGACAAGAGATGGTCAGTTGGGATCCCATCTCCCTTAATATGTGGAGACATCATTAGGATTGTCTTCATATATTTTAGGAAGTTTCCACTGCACTAGATTTCCATATACCCCTCATGTGCCTCTCAATTCTAGCTGTCTCTCTCCAGATTCCCTCTCTCAATGCCATTTCTCTCCTCAATCTTCCATTCCTGTTCTCCTGCCCCAAGTCTACCCATTAAATATATTCTATGTTTGCCTCCCAGGGAGATTCATGTATCCCCTTGGTCATTTTCTCTGTACCTGACCTCTCTGGCTCTATGCACTGTAACTTGATTATCATGTATTTAACAGCCAATATCCAAATATATGTGAAAACATACCATTGTTATCTTTCTGGGTCTGGGTTACCATATTTAGGATGATTTTTTTTTTTCTAATTCTTACCTTTTGCCTGCAAATTTTACATCGTTTTTTTTTTTTAGTAGCTAAGTAATACTCCATTGTGGAAATGAACCACATTTTCTTTATCCATTCTTCAGTTGAGGGATATCTAGATTGCTTCTGTAGAACCAAAGGCAGCCTGGTTTCTGGTTGAGCTAAAGTTTAAAACCCTAGAGACCCAGTAGGGGGTCCCCAGCAGGGGATAACCTTACAAGGGACCATAGGTGTTTTGCCATGCTCCTGGGCCCAGGCTCCTGACATGAGGCCATAGCTCTTCATAGGTCTGTGACCATTAGGTATGTAAGGCCAACACCCCCATCCCCTCCACAGGTAGAGGGTGTGGTCACGTAGCCTCAAGACATCTCCATTTTAATGAGGTACCTAGAGGCTTAGCCAATAAACTCCCCTTCCCAGCCATTCCTCCCTGCAAAAGGTATTTAACCTCAGGCCCGCCTTGAGGTTGTGGGGTATGGTTTCACTCATCACCACTCTCTGCCATGATGATAAATGCCCTAAAACCATGGGCTGTCTCTCTTCGTCAGGATCTCTTCATCTAGTCTCCTGCAGAAGGCCTCTCAGGGCTCCCAGTGGGACCCAGCTGGGATCCTCCCTGTCTTTCCCCCTCAGCCCTGACTAGATCCAGCCTGCAGGCCCCTACTCCATTTCCTATGAAGTCCTCGGGACCCCCGGGGGGGGGGTGTCCTGAGGCTTCTCACAGCCCAGCCCCCCCCCCGTGGTGCCATGGGGTGAGCACAGTCAAACTTCCCTCATCTCACCTCCCCCAGAGGCCTGAGCTCTGGGGCAGATGCAGGACTCCTCATCTCACTGCCACAACCCAACATGTTTCCAATTCCTGGATCTTGTGAATAGAACAGAAATGAACATGCTCAACAAGTGTGCTTGTGGTAGAATAAAGTCTCCTTTGGGTGCATGCCCTAGAGTGGTGTAGCTGGTGTTGTGTACAGGAAATTCCACTAGCCTCCCAGGGACCTAGCAATAGCTTATGTCATCACCTGCCACTGCCAGGTGCTGCACGCCTTTCTTACAAAAGGGCTGCCTGCCCCGCCTCTCA
Source organism: Rhynchomys soricoides (assembly GCA_019843965.1). Classification (NCBI taxonomy): domain Eukaryota; kingdom Metazoa; phylum Chordata; class Mammalia; order Rodentia; family Muridae; genus Rhynchomys; species Rhynchomys soricoides. The sequence goes on from JADRCH010000041.1 coordinate 3,132,750, forward strand.
TTCCCATGTGTTCCTGTCTGGTCTCTCTCCCCCTTTCTGTTTGTCTCTGCTCCCCTCCTCTTCTCTACTCTCATGACTCTGCTCCCATCTGTCTGTCTGTCTACATGTCCATTTGTCCATCCCCTACCCTTTCTCCAGGGCCTCAGATAAACCTCCTTTATACCAGATCAATTGCATGATGTAATTACTAAGGGACACACCTTGCCCCTGGCCCACCCGATACTCTCTCACCGCTCTTATATTTCATAAGGGCTGGGTCTTGAGGTAGATAAGACTCAACTTTCTGAGAACTCAGAAATCCTTGACTCAGTGTCTGTTATTTTTTAAACAAAATTTTATTTGTGATTTTTCAATTACGTATATGTGTGTATGGGTTCATGCTCCTGAATATAGTGCTCACAGAGGTCAGAAGATGGCGCTGGATCTCCTAGAACAGGTCTTCGTAAGCTGCCTAATATGGGTACTGTGAACCACACTTAGTTCTTCTGGAAAAAGCAGTGTGTGATTTTAACCCCTGAGTACCTTTAACCACTACACCATCTTTCACCCCCTCCCCTTCAAATTATTAATATTCCAACAGGACTCTGAAACGCAAAAACAGCTCTTCCTACCGAAGCTGAGACATAAGATAAACCTTAATATCTTTAGCAATAATCTGTGCTACAGACCAATCCCAGCATGTACTTGTGTCATACTCCTCCCTGAGGAGGAAAAACACATGGGAAATATGGAATACTTCAAGTCTTCATTCAGGTTTAGCTGCCTTGCAAGCCAATCTAGATACCTTCCAGGAATCCTCAATCTGCTGTGACAATTGTTAGTCCTAGCAACTGCTACATTTTATCTTCATGTATAACCACATATATTGCTGTGTTGGCTATTTTTCTAGTTATTGTAACATAATACCTGGAAAAATAATTTAAAGAGGGAAGGATTTGCTTGTGGCTTGAGGGGGCGTGGCCCAATATGTTTGAAAAGCATGAGAAGAAAGAGTAATGGCTGCTGGCGATATTGTCTCTTTGAGAAGAAAACACAGAGAGATGAATCCAAGTGCTCAGCTCGTTTTCTTTGTCCTTTTTATTTATTGAGCACCTCAGCCCATGGGTTATTACTGCCCTTAATCAGTACATTTTATTCCTCAATTAAGCCTCTCTGAAAAACTCCTTCACACCCTTGCCAGAGGTATAAGTCCTATATTTCTAAATAGGGGCAATTTGATGATGAAGATTGAGAATCACAAGTCCACTCCTTCTTGACTTGGCACCTAATGTGTCACTTTTATCTATTTAAATTTTAAAGATTTTTTTCTTTAAAGATTTTATACGGTATATTATGATCATGTTTTCTTCCTCCCCAACTTTTCACAGATCCCCCTATCTCTTTAGCCACCCAACTTTATGTCCACGACTAACATACAACTTATTAATTTTAAGATTCTACCTCTGGCCCTCAGAATGAACATCTCGGTTCATCACGGTGGAGAGGACTAGCAGTGATACCAGCAGAGAGGTGAACATTGGGACTGGACCTGCTTTCTGTTCCTTTCCTTTATTCAATCCGGGACCACCCCGTGAGATGCTGAAACTCAGATTCCTGGTGAGTCCTTAATACTTAACAGAGCCTGTCTAAAACGCCCTCTCAGAATCATCCAGCTATGTATCACATAGATGATTCTAAAGCTAGTGAAGCCGACCATGAAAACCAACCATCGGTTGTCGGGGACCAACAGGAATCCAGATGTGTCCTTCATGTGTCTCTTTCCCTGTGCCATCTTTTCTGAGGAAGGGCTGCACTGAAGTGATGTTTTTATTTTTGTGTTGGCAGCAGCCTCCTCCCCAGGAGTTCAGAATGTTTTCTTTCTTCCTTCCCTCAGCATATTCTAAACCTCTTGACTCCCGCTTCCCTGTGAGCACTTCAGTCCTGGCAGCTCTGTTGAATAGTACTGACTAAGGAATTCTCTGAGCAGGCTCTTATACACAGGCATGAGATTCTTGGAATGGAACTGCTGTTGTCTAAAAATATCCTGCTATCTATTAAAGCATTCACCTCAGAACCAGCTGAAAATTGCCTTCTGAAGACAGCTGGGCAAAAGCTGTTCTGAAGGCGTGGGGGCAGGTGTTTGCAGAGAATGGAGGGGCTGGGCCGGATAGTTTTCAGTGAGAGCCCACGTTCCGTTCCGCTCCTGTGTCCCTCTCCACGGTACGTACCTGCTATCTTTTCCATTCCATAAATTTCTTAAGCACTGTGATAGCCACATGCTCAGCTACGCTAAAGCATCATTGTGAAGTGCACACCAACATTCTGCAGCTCTTTTCTAGTGATAGTTTGAGGCTGTGTTCTAAAGGTGTAAAGATGGACACCAATTGCAACCTTCAGCAAGAGAACTGGGAAGCCCCCTGCTGTCTGTGGCTTGTGTGTAATGGCGCTGCCTGCCTTGCAAGTCATAACCCTGCTTTTGTAGCAAGTGACACTAGGCCAGACTGTTCCTGCATGGTAATAAACTACTACAGCCTGCAGCCTGAGGCCTCACACCTGCCAGAGAAGCTGTCTTTGCTGAGGTCCTTGGCTCACATAACTCAAGGTCAAACTGTTGCAGCCTGTACTCTGAGGCCATATGTGCTGGCTTTGTTCCGCTACTGAAAGTCAACTGGGGTCAGAAGAATAAGTAGCAGTCCTATGATAAAGATAAAATTACCTAATATCTAGGTCTGAAGGACTATTTATGGGCATAGTTGTGTAAAGCTAATTATGCCAAGTAAAAATCTATTGGGCATAGCATAATCTCTACAAAGCACCAATGTCTAAGTGCCCCTTAGATACCAGGGTGTAAAGCTGCTTCCAACATTTGATAATTTCTTTTGTAGTTTACCTTTAAACATCATTTCATCTCCTTTTCAAGTGTTGCTGGTCATTGACCAAGGCTGCTATTTAAAAACATGTGTGCACATGCAAACACCTACATGCTTTTGTCTTTGTTTTCCTTCTAAATTCAGTTCATTGTAAAAACCAAAAAAGACGTTAATAATAAATTAATGAGTACAAAGTTAATAAGCAATGATTACTAAATAGTTTAATGGAAGAGGTGTGTACTGTTCAGAGTAGGTCAATGCTTATAGGTTCCAAATGAGAATAATGCAACTAAATTGTGCTTCATTTAAATGAAGAAGTCAACCATTCACAGAAACAAAAGCCTAACTGGATCTAAATGCTCATCCTGAAGGCCCTGCCCACCACTAAGATCTTTACTTCTTTCTGTTTAGATCTCATTATCCCACTGGCCGTACCTGGCTGCTGATTAATCATGGCAAAGACACAATACAAATAATAGTTAATTGGTGAACATTCTTTTGAACATCATTATTCTGTCTCCTAGATGAAGCATGAGAAAAACAGAAGAGTTTTATGATAAATATTAAAATAATATTTTAATACTAATTATTTAATATTTTAATATTATTTTAAATGAAACAGAAAAATGCAATCTTTGCTTTGAGTGTAATTTAACTTCTCTTAGCTTTTTTTTATTTAACTATACCTATAACCTAGGATTTGAATTATGACTAATGAGAATTTACTACTCATTGATTTAATGAGAATGGGGCTTAGTGCTTTTCCCACAGGGAGATGATTTGGGAATAGGTTCTGTCTCCTATGTGGATAGGCAGACTAAGATTGATCTCTAATGTTAGATATCATTTACTACAGTTCTATTTTCTTAAAAAAAGAGCTAGAATTAATACACAGTTTACTCATGTATCTTCCCTACAATACTGTTTGCTCACACAGTTCATGCAATTGCTTGAGCATGTGGTGATTCCTCCAGTTTTTAGCAAACTCTAGCTTGCTTTCATTATGAGTTGACTCTACCCATCTACATTCCCACCAATAGCTGCCAGGGTCTCTCTCTCTCCACTTTCTGATGTGCACAAACTGAATGTCTGAAATGATGAGCAAAATTGGTAAATCAAATCAGAGTTTACAAAGGAAAACATTACAATTAACACGAGATTATATTAATAATCATTAGAAGTTATTACAAACAACTTCACATCAAACATCCTATATCCTACAAGGAAGAGAAACAGTCCTGGATATGTGTTTTCCTGACTAAGGTTGAGTCGGAAGGAAAGAGAAAACCTAATCAAAACAATGATGCACAGTAGTTTTATCGTAAAACTATGCTATCGATCCAAGGCCAAGACAGATGGTTTTGTGACTGAGGTTTATCAAACAATTAATGGTAAAAACCGTACTCCTAGCTATGCCCAAAATGTGAGGAAATGATTTTTCCCAATTTCTCATGCCAAAGTCTAGTGAAAACACCATCAAAAGGAAGGTCCTGGACAACAACCTCAATGAATGTAGATGCAAATACTTTAAATAAATAAATAAATAAATAAATAAATAAATAAATGTAAGCATGGTGAACCAGGTGGCATAACGAAGGTCAAAAGCCACATGGTCAAGCCAGGGATATCTGAAGGGCAACTTATAAATACTTTATAAAGGTTTAACACAATTCAGGTTAGGTATAAAAGCCATGCTAAAGAAACAAATGATAGCTGACGTCTTCAGACTGGCAATATCTAATAGCTTTATTTTATTTACTTTCGAGATTGTAATTTAATTACAGCATTTTTCCTGTGGCTTCTTGTTTTTCTTTTTGCTCCCTTCAAATCCTTCATACTTCCCTCTATTCAGTTTGTGGGCTTTCTTTACTCACTAATTGTTACTTACTGCAGGCTACAATTTCACTAATTGTTATATTGTATATACATATGTATCTCTAAATATAACCTATTGAAACAACATAGACTGTTACTTGTCTGTATGCTTTCTTTTACGAGCTGGAAAACACTAATGTCCACTGTCAGCCCTTCATCCAGTACAGTACACATTGTCTTCACTGCAGAAGTGAAATGAGAAAGATCAACCATACTAGAAAGGAAGACATTCAAAACGTTTTGATTCTCAATGACGATATAGATACTCTAAAGATTCCACCAAAAATTATTTGACCAAATAAATCAATTCAACATGCTTTCAGAAAACAAAATCAACATAAAAATATCAGTAGGGATGTTATATGTAAAATGTAATCATCTGAAAATCAAAGAAGAATTCCATTTCTACTAGTTGTAAAATAAACAAAACAGAATAGCCAGGAATAAATTTAATCTAGTAGCTAAAAGCTATTTCAATGCAAACTATAAAACATTGATGAAAGACATTATGGAGAATAGAAAAGGATGCAGAAAGACACCACATGTTTACAAATTAGAAGGATCAATGTTATTAATGTGTCCACACTACCCAGGGCAATTTGTAGATTCAATGTCATCCCTATGGAAACACTAATGTCAGTCCTCCTAGTTCTAGAAAAAAACATAAAAGTTATATGGAGTTCCATAAAATCCAAAATAGGTAAAGCCATCTTGATAAAAACATCAAAAGTTATTACCTACCTTATTTGTTTCTTTCTTGCTGTGATAAAACACCATGGCCCAAAGCAACTTAGGGAGAAAGGCTCATTTTAATTCACAGAGTATAGCCCTTCACCAATTGAAGTCAGGGCAGTAACTCAAAATGGGAACCAGACCACAGAGGATGGTCCTGACTGGGTTGCTCTCCATTGCTTGCTGAGCATGCTGTCTTAGCTCAGGGGTAGCACTGCCCACAGCTGGCTGGGCCCTTCCACGGGAATACAGGCCAATCCAATGCAGATAATCACTCAGTTGTGCTTTTTTCTTTGTAGATGAGTCTAGTTAGTGTCAAGTTGATGAAATTAAATCAGTTTCTAACGCTATCTGTTCATATAATATTCTGTAAAGCTGTAGTACCTAGACAATACAGTATGGTACTGGCATGAAGAAATATCACACAAACCAATGAAACTAGAGGTAGAAAGTCGAGGTAATGCCTCTCATGTATAGTCAGATTATTTTTGACAAAAATATTAAAATACATATTGAAGAAAGAACCACTATTTCAAAATGGTGCTGGAAAGGCTGGGTATCCATGTGCAAAAGAATAAGATGAGACCCTTACCTCTTCCCAGTTACAAAAATCAGCTCATACTAGATTAAAGGTCAGTGTGCAATACCTGAATTTAAGAAACTGCTCGAAGGAACTACAGAATTATTTCAGGGCATCAGAGTGGACAAGGAGTTTTGGATGAACTTTCAAAAGCACAAGAAACAAAATTAAAATAGAATTGTCAAATTCCATTAAAATGGAATTGTCCAGTCAAATGGAATTGTATCAAGCTAGAAAGCTTTGGTACAGCAAATTGAGAGTGAAGGGTAAGAGAAATATTTGGAAACTCTATCTGATGAGGCCTGATTGACAAAATATATAAAGAATCTGTAGTACTCAAAAGAAAAAAAAAACGATAAATATCCCAATTAAAAATGGACAGCAGTTCTAATTGGAAAGTTTTCAAATGAGAACACAGAAAGAAAGCTACATGTGGTGAAGCACGCCGACAACCTCGGTGCTTGAAAGGTTGAGGCATAAACAAGAAGCTTCTGGGTTCAATACCAGCCTGGGTAATCCAGCAAGATTCCAGTCTCAAAAAAGTAGCAATGAGAGATTACTGTATTTACCATATAATAAATAACAAATAAGCGTAGCTTTTCTCTAATACAATCATGCCCAAATGAATGAAAACCGGATTAAAATTGTTATACTATTAAGTATTTAAAATCTTAACACATTGATATGCATCATTTATGATATATGGACACACACACATGCACGCACGCTCACATGCACACTTTTTTGAGATAGCAGTTCATTATGCAGACAAGATTGGTCTCAAATTTGCGATCTTCCTGCTTTTGACTCCAGAGTGCTGGGATTACTGATATGTGCCACTTTAGCTCACTCCGAGCAATCTAAGAATATTTTAATACTACGTGAGGACACACATATCCTGAAAAAGAACTGTAGTCCAACTCATTCTGATGCTAATCAACCAGTGGATACAAGTTGCATAAGAAAACAAAACTGGACATGTTTTGCTTTATTTTTTCAAATATCTGTGTCCTTTATACGTGATGTTAGAAATATTATTGTATTTTCAAGTATTGCAAAAGATCTTTTTATGTGATCAATACAAGAATATTCTGCTACTTTTCAGCTCTGTATCTCAAAGACAATGCCATTTCACTCAACTGCTCAGTTTCCAGCATGGGTTCAAGAAGGAAAGAGTAGAAAACACCATCTCTTCTCCATGGGAATCAAACCATAGCCCACAGTCTTCTTTTCATATTAATTAGGTGCTTATCATTTTGAATTTTCCCCTAACTCTCTTTTAACTTGACATATTTCCTCTGTCTCTGGGATAGGAAATCTACTTATGGTCTAGGTATTTGTTTAAACTATGCTGTCTCATACACATCATTTTTTCATTTTCTTTAAGTCATCTGTCACTTCTTTTAGTCTCCAGATGACCAATTCAAGTATGTATATTGATCACTCTACACAAGTCTACAAAGAAATAGGTAAAACATAGAAGTTGTATAAATATATGAATATGACCTGATGAGTCTCTTTTTGTTGTTTGTATAAATAAATTTCAGGGATGATCACTTTGTGTCCTATTTCTCTGTACAATGTAACAATGAAAGCAAAAAATGCCACCAATTTGAGAGAAAAGGATGTCATTGAACCCAAGAGGAGGAGGGGAGATGGTGTGGGTTGAGTGGAGGAAAGGGAGGTGGGGAAAATGACATAATTATACTTTGATTAAAATATATTAAATATACAAATGAAATGAAATTGCATTACCACTTTTGAAGAAGACAATGGCTTTCCAAATATCTAAATTAGACCTCACAAGCTTGTGGCTGATTTAGAAGAAAATGACTTCTTCTTACTGAAGAAATGTATTTAGATCAGGCTACCAAATAGAATTTTGTAATGCCAACTGTGAAACCTGTCACATTCTTGATATCAAGTAGCTACTAGGAACTGAGAGTGACCACGGAACGGACGACTCAGCATTTAAACTGTGATTGAATGAGGTACGTTTTCATCACTTTGTAATTACAGCTGAATCTTCCTTGCAGCCACCTGTGTATGGATTCATTTCTAGTGAAGTCTCCCAATTACTCTGGCCTTTAAAATAGACTTTGAAACAGGCAGTGCGTGACACATTTTCAAAATTACAGTTATTTGCTTATTCCCTTCATTTTCCATATAACCAACATAGATGGTGACATGCTGCCTCTTCAGATAACTCAGATAATTAAATGTTCCCCATAAGAAAAGGAGCTTATTAAGGGGAACATGCTATCTTCTTTGAAATTTCACAAAACTGCGTAGGAGACATCAGCTACACTGTACATTTGCTGGCCATGGGCTTCTGGTAGAAGATCATTTCCTATCAACGAGACTCTGGTTTTCTAGCTCTCTTTTCAATGCAGCATCGAACCTGCTTTTAAATCTGTGATTTACTGTTTTCCCTTCTTAGAAAAAAAATTGGAAAAAGTGTGAGATGATTTTTTTTTATTAAAAGACTTTCATGGAAATAATTAAACATACTTTCCAAAGAGCAGGAGTGTGGGGGTGATCCACGCTGTTGAAAGGGCTGAAATTGGGTTTGTGTGATTATCTATTCTCTACAGTTTAAATGGAGGGAATATTTGTCAAAAATCCAACATTTTATAGACTTAAATGTTCTTTATTAAGTCTGGTGAAGCCTATTAACTTCTTCAATGGAGGAAAAAAAAATATGCACAATGAAGTCCTAAATGAGGCCTGCTCTCTAGTAGAGGTCTTTTGATGGTGTTGGGACTGAAGTTTTTATAAAATTCAAAACCAATTAGATTAACATAAAAAGTTATTACAAATATTTGGAAGGAAATTAGTGATATAAACTATGTACTGTGCAGATACTTAACATGTTTTAATTTTTATTTGGCTTTATTAACTAACCAGGTGAATTACAATGATAATAAAATCAACTTTAAATTTTTATGTTAACATATGCTCATGAGGTCCTTCTCAAGAGTCTATCAGGGCTGATAGGTTAACAGACAGATAAATAGATATTAAGTAAGCTATCTTTACTTCATAGATGGTCAATATTATAAATGTCAGAAGCATGTATTTTATCAAGTAAAACATCATTCATTAAATAGTTACACTACTTTAGCCCAGTCTCCTTTTGGTCACAGTTCTACTCAATAAGAAAAACCAATAAACTAGAATGTACTCCTTTTACTTTATGCACACTGATTAAATTGCCCTGGTACAGAAATGTATAAGCTGAAATTACTGTGGAATAGTTAGCTAAGTATAATCAGAAACTCAAGAGTCAACAGAGATCAAAGGTCAATCTATATTTGCATCGTCATTGTGATATCTCTTTGAAGTCATGCAGAATATATCCTACAGGAGACTTTCCAGGGTTCTTAAAAGAATAACATTAGAAGAGCCCAGACAAAATGTGGAAGAGAGTGTGGGATTACATAAGTGCAGCCTGGGACTCTAAAGCATGTAGTGTAATGCTTGACCATAGATGAGCAAGTTCCAATTGCTTTCTGAATGTCTCTATCTCTCAAAGGGGAGGACGTAATTTTACCGAGAAGCCGTTGTTTGTTGTTCTGTTATTGCCATGCTCAATCTTAACAGCCTAAATGGTTACTCACCCACACCATATATTTCATGAAGTAATACTGTGTGGTACATCATACAGTGTAGCGTTATGCAGGTATACAGTGTAGCGTTATGCAGGTA
>JADRCH010000041.1:3142503-3179241 GCA_019843965.1 Rhynchomys soricoides
CAGTGTAGCGTTATGCAGGTATACAGTGTAGCGTTATGCAGGTATACTTTGCAAAATGTAGTTCTAATCCAAGTTTGTAGGAAATAGAGATAAAAAGGCAGAGGAGGAATGTGCTGGCTGGGTCTGTGTCGACTTGACACAAACTGGAGCTATCACAGAGAAAGGAGCTTCAGGTGAGAAAATGCCTCCATGAGATCCAGCGGTAAGGCGTTTTCTCAATTAGTGATCAAGGGGGAGGGCCCCTTGTGGGTGGTGCCATCTGTGAGCTGGTAGTCCTGGGTTCTATAAGAAAGCCAGCTGAGCAAGCCAGGGGAAGCAAGCAAGCCAGCAAGAAACATCCTTCCATGGCCTCTGCATCAGCTCCTGCTTCCTGACCTGCTTGAGTTCCAGTCCTGACTTCCTCTGGTGATGAACAGCAGCATGGAAGTGTAAGCTCAATAAATCCTTTCCTCCCCAACTTGCATCTTGGTCATGATGTTCGTGCAGGAATAGAAACCCTGACTAAGACAAGGAATTTAAAAGCTTGCATGATTATGTTCTTCTTTCCTCTTCCCTTCCCTTCCCCCCTTCTCTCTTTTCCTTCTGTTGGTTTGTCTTGTCCAAGTCTGAAGTGATATTCATTTTATCTTATTATATTTTGCTTTTCTTTAAAAAAAATTATTACCTTTACTTTTTTATAATCTAGTCTCCAAGAGGATGTCCCCCTTCCCCACCAGGGCTCCCCACCCCTGGAACCTCAGGTCTATCTAGAGTTAGGCATATCTCCTACCACTGAGGCAAGACCAGGCGGTCCTCTGTGTATGTGTCGAGGGCCTTGGACCTGCTAGTGTATGCTGCCTGGTTGGTGGCTCAGTATCTGAGAGATGTTAGGGGTCCAGGTTAGTTGAGACTGCTGGTCTTCCTATGGGGTCGCCCTCCTCCTCAGCTTCTTCCAGCCTTTCCCTAATTCAACCACAGGAGTCACCAGTTTCTGTCCATTGGTTGGGTGTAAGTATCTGCATCTGTCTCAGTCAGCTATTTGTTGGACCTCTTGGAGGACAGCCACATTAGGCTTCTTTCTGTAAGCACATCATAGCATCAGTAATAGTGTCAGGCCTTGGAGCCTCCCCCTTGAAATGGATCCCAAGTTGGACCAGACATTGGACCTCCTTTCATTCAGTCTCTTCTCCATTTTTGTCCCTGCAGTTCTTTTAGACAGGGACAATTCTGGGTCAGAGTTTTTGACTGTGGAGTGGCTTGTTATATTTTAAAAAAGAAAGGTTGAATGAATGAATGAATGAAAACCTAGCTACTGGAGTAGAGATTAACAATTGAACTGTCACTTATACCTGCCGGGAGAGGGATAATCAGTTTTCTTCAGTAAAGTGACACTGGGTATATCAACCACTCCAGGACAGTCCTCATGTTTAAGAGTGATTGACCAAAATACAATGTACTCCAGAGATTTTTTGTGTGCTTTTATTTAGTTTGAGTTAGACTTTGTTGCTTTGTTTGTTTGTTTTGGGGTATGGTTTTATTTTGTTTTCTTGGTTGGGGGCGCTATTATTGTATTAGGTTTTCATTTGTTTTTTTGAGACAGAGCTTAAAGTTGGGTAGGCAAGGAAATGACTTGGGAGGAGGACTTGGGACAACATGAGGGAAGGGAACAATATGATCAAATAGATTTAAATTTAAAATTTCAATTAAATAATATAATTTTAAAAACTTCATTGAAATTTTAAAAATTTATGATGAAAGTAGGGAATGCATGCCATCATTTTCTTCATTTCTGGAAAATGTAGCTCAATTTAAAGGCCAAACCTGACAGAACAGACCCGCTTCAGCTGAAGTCAAGAGTTTCTGTGTGACAGGTGCTAGCTTCCGAGTTTGAGGAGGTTTGAAGCCGGTAGGAGCCAGTCAGCACTGTCCTGGGTGCTCTGATTCCTGAGCCAAGGGCTTTTCCTGACAGCATTCTATACCGAGTAACACATGGAGCCATGGGCATTTCCTCCACACTACATGCATTCAGGAAGATGGAGAGAATATCGAAAGCACCAGTACACGGAAACATGGACGAAGAACTGCAGTGTGGACTGCGTGAGTATCTCAAGCTTTTCTCAGAGTGTTAAGTTTGATGAGCAGCTCACAGCCAGAGCAGACAGGTTTTGACTGAAACATTTAAGAATCTCTCCACCATTTGTACTCTTGTCCAAGGTCTCAGTATTGCACAGGGAGCAATTTCAAGAAAGAGGTGACCACTCTAAACAGTTTCATAAAACGGGATACTTCTTATCTTGCTGAGAACAAATTGGGCATGAATAAAAAGAGCATGGTTCGTATTGGTTTTTATTATCTTCATACAATGCACACGGGGAAGGTGGGGCTCTAGTCTGCTGTCAAATTCAGTTATCACTTCATTTGTATCTCTTCTTTTATGAAGGAGAGTGAGTACTGATTTCAAGAACTTTGGGTTGCTCTCTAACACATCTTTGCCTTATTCTGGCTGTTCAGTGTTTTCTCTAGACATTGGAAATGGCAATACAGATATTATAATAATTTTATCCACTTCCAGGATGACTTGCAAAGCTGTGTTGTATTAACACAAACTGGCAATTTTAGTTTTTAAAAACTGTTAAAACAAAAACCCAAAGTCAAAATAGTCTTCATCAACCTGATGAGATTTTATAGTAAATGTGCCTTCTTTGAAGAAACAAAAAGAGTTTCAACCTGTCTGTTTCTGAGCATCCTGAAAAGATTTTTCTTTTACAGCCTCTGAAAGCAAACTGTTGTGAGACAGGGTTCTTTAAGTCACGGTAGTAAATCAATAGTCCAACGATTTTATTTGCTGTCTTCTCCTCCAACAGTATTGAAGAACTGTCCAGAAGAAAGGACTCCGAGAGAAGGGTTCTGTTATATCTGCTGAGCAGAGGCCTGCGTTATTGATTTGTTTATTAAGAGGAGAGATGGGGACCACAAACTTGGAGTGAAAAGCCTGTGTTTTACTTCGCTCTGTGAATGGAATAAATATTACATAACCCCAAAGCACATTAGTAAATCTCATTTAGTTATGACCCCCTCCCCCACTCCAAATTGCTGCTGTGACTATAATTCTATGTTGATTCTGCTCAGAGGAATGTTAATGAAAATTTACAGTGATTTTATAAAAAAGACACTAAGCACAGAAAGCAATAATAAAGAAGTGGAGTGAACATGGCTATCACACACTCACAGCCCAGTTAGTCTTTCTGCCTGGGACGTAGGTCATGAGCAGTTCATGCTCAGAGCAAAGAATGGTGTGGGAGCTTGGGTCCCTGACTTGTCACCTTTAAATAAGAAGCACTAATCACCACTTGACTTTTTTCAAAACTCGCTTATTAAAAAAGTGCAGTGATCCCCACTTAGTATCTAGCTCTTATATGCCAAGAATATCACTTGTGTTATTTCATTTACTTGGCACGATTTACCCAGGACCTGCATGGTTCCTTTCTTAATAGAGGAAGGGAGTGAGCTTTTGTTTGGTAAGTTGTTTCAGTTCATATACAAGTGGATAAATTGCAATTTTTGTTTGCAAAATACAAAAATAATTTTATTTTGTTTACAACATTCTCTCTCACTTCAAAGTTCATTGTTTTAACTCTATTTAACAGTCTAGTGTTTTGTTTAATTTTGATGTGTGTGTTTGTTTGAGTCTGTATGCTTGTATGCCTACCTTGTATGCATATAGTATGTGTGGTATATAACACAGGTATGTAATATGTCTTAATTAAGGTTCTTGTTGCTGTGATAAACACCATAGCCATGCAACTTGGAGAAGAGAGGGTTTATTTCAGCTTACAACTGAAGCTTACAGCTCTCAGGTCATGATCCATCTCAGAGGAAGGCAGAGCAGAAACTCAAGGCAGGAACCTGGAGGCAGGAGCTGAAGCAGGAGCCATGGAGTGACTGCTTATTGGCTTACTCCTCATGACCTGCTCAACCTGCATTCTTACACCACTCAGGACAACAGCTCACGGGTGGCACCACCAACAGGGGATTGGGCCTTCCAACAGCATTCATCAGTCAAGAAAACACCCTGAAGACTGCCTACAGGCAATATGGTAGATGCATTTTCTTAACTGAGGCTCCTCCTCGCAGATATAGCTCTAGCTTGTGTCATGCTGACAGAAAAAATAAAAGGCATCATCCTTGCACCCCTGTGTGTGTGGAGAATGGAAGAGGACATTGGATATCTGACTCTATCGTTTTCATTTTATTTCAAGATGAAATCTCTTACTGAGCCTTGCAGTATACCAGACACCAGCAAATCTGTCTAGCTCCCCTTTCCATGGGCTTGAGTTTATAGGTGCATATAGCCATAACCAACTTTTTACATGACGGTGACCTGGGATTTGAACTCATCCTCATATGTCAAGCACATTTGCATATTGTGCCATCTCCCAGCCAACATGCTAAACCTTTTAAAGTTAGATTTGATTAAGTGCAGGGAATAAGTGAACTAGAGTTTTCACTGTTTTGAATTTTAGGACAATATTGTTCATTTTGGAGTTGAAGTCCATGGAGTTAGACAATGAAGAATATAGGCTTCTCTTGAAACAAAGCTCAGCATCAGTTAATAAAGAGATTGCATTAAATTAGAGCACCCTTCAAAGAATTAATGGTATTTTTCATGGCAAAAATAATTCTCAATGTCCTTTTCTTTTTCCCTCTGACTGAAAGCAATAACCGATGGATACAGTGGATGAGTGAGCCTTTACTTTAATCATTTTCTTTGGGTGACTTCTCTTAAGCTATTGATGAGGAACCTGCCCTGAGGAATGCACAGTTCACTTATAAGGGCAAAGCACTATTTTAGGAGTTAGAATGGGTTATTTTCTATACCCCTCCCATCCCTTCGTTCATCCACATCCATGGGTCCTTGTCTTCCTTAAGGATTGCTGTCACCACAGCTTCTGCTATAGGTAACAGAAAGGCCACCACATCAGCAGTCAGTAAAGTGGTTATTACAGCCTTTGTGGAATTAGTGTTCCCCTTTCTCACTGTGTCACAAAATCTCTGAGCACAGCATCGTAACTGATGTCTGAGGAACTCTGCAGCCCTTTCTCAACTATCAAAGACACTTTCCTTGTCTGTTCTCTTTGCAATAGTCACTGCAGGAAGTCTGAGTGCTTTTGTATAGCTTCTATGTGTGTTTTCTGATCTTCCTAAGCAGGCTTTAATGGGTCCAAGGCTGGGATGGGATGCATCCTAGAGCACCTTGAACAGCTGCCCTCATAGCACTGAGGATATTCACGACTCTTCACTCTCTCTCTCCTCACCTATTAGGCATATTTTTTTCCTTCAACTTTCAGCACAGTTGTTCTTTCTTAGGCTTAGTCTGGTTTCTCCTCAGCTTTTCTTCTTCATAGGCACTACTTGGAATGTGTGGTTTATTCGATATATTTCTCGATTTGAGATTTTCCATTTTCTTTTGAATAGCATGGCATCATCTTTGGTGACAATGACCTTTCCAACTTTTCCTAACTCATGAGCTTGAATGTTTTCAAGATTCAGATTCAACCACGTTTTCTCCAAATACTGCATCACCACCACCAACAGCCATATTTTCAGGCTGGCCTCGAACTCGTGATCCTCCTGCCTCTGCCTCTTTCAGCAAATCCTACCAGCAAGTGCCACCACAACCGGCCAGTCATATTTTCAAGCTATTTCTTCCTGTTGTCCCCAAATGATGAAATCCTGATCAACTTTTAGCCTGTTCAAACCAGTATTCTTAGAGCTTCTGCATCAACATATTCAGCAATTATTACCAAGGGCTTCCTTCCAATGATGGACACTGGAACTGTTAAGAGCACATCAGAATTTTTTTCTACAGAACACAGGCATCTTGGAATTTAAACATTTTAGCTTTTGATATATTAATATTATATGGAGAAATGTATCTTCTACCTAACTTCATGCCTCTAATAATTTCTAATTCGTAATTTAGGGGTTTTCCATACTTAACTGAACTTCTTTAGAGTGAGATGAAGAGCTAATGCTGCCTAGGATTTTCTAGTGGAGATCTCATCTAGCAAGGATTGTGGGTTTTCAAAACACTTCTTTGGAGTAGAAGCACACATATCAAGGCAGGTGTTCAGTAGTGAGTAAATGAAATGTCTTAATTAGCTTATGAATGTAAGCTGGATTCAACATGTCATTTTGAAAAAAATAAAAAGCTCTATTTGCTTTATTTGACTCCCTCCCCACCCCTCCATCCTCAATATTCCTGCTTCCTATCCCCACCAAAAAACTGGGTAGCTACCAGGCCTGGTACAGCTGGGCTATATGGCTGTTGTAGTTTTATAGAAACGCTTCTCCACTGATTTCTTCAGTGGCATTGTCAGTGAGAACACTGAACACCAGTGATAGAGCCCCACATAAGCATGCATGATGCAGATTTTTATTTCTACAAATATCTAAAATCTAAATAAAGTAAAACATAGTTCTAAAATTTAATGACTCGTTCCTAAAAGCAGGTATTACTTGCTTGTACCAATACCCGAAGGATACAACTCTCCTTAGGTGCTGGTGATGAAAGAAGCCTGCAGACATGAGTCACAAGTATATAACAAGACTAGCTTGGCAAGTAGTATCATCGTTCAGTCTTCATCAGCAGAGTGTATATCCACTATACTTGATCATGTGACTCTGTAGCGCATTATATGAGTTTGATTGTTATCTTTTTGATGTGTCTCGATGCTCTTCTACACTATACAACTTCAGTGATCCCCTTTCTTTTGTTAATCATGTCCAAAAATGTTAAAATAAATTGCCAGGAGACACAGTGGGAAATGACGCTTACCAGATGGAAGATCAAATGAAATTAAGCTTTTGACCAAATGTCCGTAAAATTGACTTGACTTAAAAAATTTGACGCAAATTGAGTTGTGTCATTTGGGATGTGTGTATGCACACATACGTACATACATGTCTTTAACTTGCCAAGTACATCTTCTTGCCACTGCCCTCTTTAAACATCTCATGAATAAATAAATATAAATTGGTTATTTTCATTTTAAAAAATCCACGTTTTTATCTGCAATTGAAGACTAAATATATACTAGCCTACATGTACACACAGAGACGGTCTTTAAAGGACATGGGAAATTGAGAATGCCCAATGGCAGCTCTGGTGTTAGATTAGCCTACACGTACACACAGAGACAGTCTTAAAGGACATGGGAAATTGAGAATGCCCAAAGGCAGCTCTGGTGTTAGATTGCCATGTTGTTTTTGAAGGAAGACGTATTTAAGTTCCTCACAATTATTTTTTTAAATATTTTACATCTATTTATTTGTTGGGGGTGTCTTGCATGCCATGGCATGAGTGTGGGGATTGGAGCACAACTTGTTGAAGTCAGTTTTCCTCTTATACCATGTGACTTGAACTCAGGCCATTTGTCTCTGTGACAAATGCCTTTACCCAATGAGCCAGCTATATGACTGTATCACAGTTTCTTGATGAAAACTGGTCACTTTTATTAAACAGTTTTGTAAGTTGGATAGATAAAGAGATGATAGATAGTAACAGATAGATATGGATAGAGATATATAGAGACATAAATAGACATATAAATGTAAGTGTTGTAGATATAAGCGCAATATTCAACCATTATATAATCTATGAAAGCTTGGAGTGAGAACATTGTGTTAACTCCTGTAACTGATTTTTATATATACTTCAGGATATACTTTTACTATCTTTCAGGAAGCTTTTTCTCTATCCCTTCTTTCTATTCAGTAACAACTAATTTTTTATTTGATCTAGTGCCTTCATAATAGTAAAACTATAGTTGTCTTATCTGCCTTGTCTACAAAACTATGAATGTTTTATAACTGATAACCTGCTTACTCTTGAGTTCAAGATCCTAGCATATGCCCAATATATAAAATATGCTCAATAGTTGTTTATTGAACTGAACCTAATCAATTCAGAGACTGGTTTGAATATATAAATTCATTCTAAAGTGATCTCCAAATGCTGTTTAAACAATATCCTCAAAGTAAATACTTTTCTCTCATGGTAGAAGACTTTTTAAGACCTAGAAAGAACTCAACACATAAGTCTCAGGAAGTCCCTAAAACTTACAAAATTCACAAAGCTTCTGACTCCCCTAGGTTTAATTGGCAGTAAAGACTGCCAGGAAAGAGGAAACTCTCATACCTGTATAGTCCTTCAATTTGTACAAAGAACTCAAGGGTTTTGGTTTTCCTGAGTCCTTATCCATACAGGGATGTGCTTCTCAGCAAAATAACTGCCACTGAATCCTCTGTGTTTCTGTGAGTATCTCCTTATCCAAATCCCTGTAAATAATCTCACTAACCTCATTAAGTTATCAAATTTTACTTCAGTAGAATGCTTTCTTTTGTGTTATTGGTGCCTTATCTGCAGTGAATAAAGGTTTTTATAAAGCCTCCCTAGGAATCATTATATAACACAAGGTTTGCAATAGTCCCAGGTAAATGTTTCTTATCTCATTTCATGACATAGATACTGACATTTGTGGTAGAGTAAGGAGTTTCAGCTTCTCATTGTAATACTGAAACCATGTAACCTCTTAGAACAATAACATGAAACACACCATGGGTGCATTTGTTAGATATGAATTCATCTCAGGCTACCTTATACAAGTAAAAATAAGTTCACCTCTGTGTATTTGGCTTGCTTGTGAGAAAAATTAATAATAATAATAATAATAATAATAATAATAATAATAATTTTGCTACTTGGCAGAGGAACCAGGATATATTTCTTGTCAAATTTGACAGATCAAAGATGAGAAAAGTTCATTCTATCAATTAGAGTTATTTTGATTAAATGATAGGTCAAACTGTTACTATAAGTCTTCAAAGCATACACATAGAAGTATTAATTGATTCTAACAGCTATGATATAATAATATGCAAAGAATATCCTAAAGGAGAAAAAAGTTAACATTAATTAAAATTCCATATTCAATATAATTTTCCCTTCTAGGCAAGCAGATATCTTTTGGTTTTCTAAATGACTATCTTAATTTATGAAGCACACTACAGTAGTTTGATATATGTATACAATATGAAGTAATCAAATCAGAGCATTGAATATTTCATTTTAAGCATTAAAATTTTGATTAACATATATAATTGTCCACATTTATGGATACAGTATGCTATTTTAATATAACTGTATATTATGTCCTGATTTTGAGTCTTCAAACTCTTCTCTTATAGTTATTCATAAAATATGTAACAGGTTACTGTGCCTCATTGCTGCCATTGTGTTTTGTTAGGTAAGTATTGTCCAAACACATATAAGCTGATACTAGTTTCTCCATATCTAATGATTATCATACATTCCAAATGACTTTTAAAAAGTTGTTCATATGAAAGAGTACTTATGATATTTACATTTATATACCTGAGTCATTTTACTTTTTAAAATGCCATACATTTCTATCCTTTTCTGTGTAAATGACAGAATGCTGGTTTCTGTGGATGAATAGTAGTCCACCATACACACATATACCATATATTCATCTTTTGTTCACCTAAATAGAGACTTCTCTGCTGATTCTATATCATACATATTGTGAATAGTGCAATGAGAAAAAGGATGTTCATATCTCTTGGATGTGCTGATTTCATACTTGGAAGTGGGATAGCTGGATCACACTGAAGTAATAGTTCCTGTTGCTTAACCAGAGATTCATCAAAAATGCTTCACTAATGTATCCACCACTATCTGAGTATTAAAGTTTTCTATTATCTGCATCTTTATACCATCTGTGGTTTTTTTCTTGGGTAATAATCATTATAACTGGGTTAAGATAATGTCTTATTTTGGGTGTGGCTTGCATTTCTTTCAAAGGCATCAAAGTTGACCTTTATTTCACAAATTTGTTGAGTATTTGAACTACTTCTTTTGGAAAGTATCTATTCAAACAAAACATAAGAAATTTTAGGGCATATCTACTTCTTTTGTAAAGATATAATATGAGGATTTTTCTTGATATTAAATGAGAAAACAGCAAGTTTTCTATACAAAACTATGATAAACCTCATCTCTCAAATACTAAGAATGAATTTGCAATATAGCTAACAGCATTTTACCTAAGGAATCCAAATTTTTAAAGCTATTTTAAGGAAATAAACACCTTTTCTTTATGTGTCTTAGATAGGCAGCATTGACTTGATTTAAAATTAAAAACCAAGCAATAGGGAAAGTATTTGTTTGGCATGAAAAAACCTGAAATGATCTAAGAGTAGTTTATTTTACATCCATATTGTGCTTTTCTCTGAAGTCCGATTCTCCATTGTGTTTATTTTACAATTACATGCAGAATAAAGAATGTTCTAGGTATGCTCACAAAAGGACTCCAACTGACAATTTACCATTTCATCTAAGATGGTGATTAACTCACTTTACACAGACCTCTACTTCTGTAGGGACAAACAGAGAAAGGTCATTTTATTATAGTGTTCAATATTAGAAACATTAGATTATGCATAGATTCCAATTATATTTTAAAAATTAATTCATGACACAACATAAAACTAGTAAAAATTTATGTACTATATTATGATATAAACTTTTTACATTTAAAATTATGACTGGGAGATTTATAATACTGTAAGAGTTATAATTCAATTTTCTCTAGTACTGTTGAATACTCCCCTGCCCACTAGTATATACTTATCCCACCTCATTCTATGGACCCAGATTTCACTAGTAAAAGAAATTCAACTCAATAAGAAGTCATCATAGTTCAAAAAATCAAAGGGACAGACATGATTTCAAAGTGAAGAACTAGTAGGAGAGAAAGTGGGAATCACTTTGAACACATTGGTACAGGAGATGACTTTCTGAACAGAAAATGGATAACACAGGCTCTAAGGTCAACAATTCATAAATGGAACCTTGTGAAACTAAAAAGCTTCTGCAAGGCATAGGACACCATTCATTAGACAAAGTGGCAGCCTACAGAATGAGAAAAGATTTTGTACCAACTACATATCCAATAGAGGTCTAATATCCAAATTATATAAAGAACTCAAGAAACTAGACATCAAATAAACAAATAATCCAACTAAAAATTGGGTTACAGATCTAAACAGAGAATTCCCAACAAAGGAGTCTCAAATGGTTGAGAAACAAAGAAATGTTTAGCATCTTTAGCCATCAGTGAAATAAAAATCAA
Organism: Rhynchomys soricoides; assembly: GCA_019843965.1. Lineage (NCBI taxonomy): Eukaryota > Metazoa > Chordata > Mammalia > Rodentia > Muridae > Rhynchomys > Rhynchomys soricoides. The sequence goes on from JADRCH010000041.1 coordinate 3,153,699, forward strand.
AACTACTTTGCGATTCCATTTACACTTTTCAGAATGACTAAGATAAAAAATGCAAGTGACAAGTAATGCTGGGGAAGATGTAGAATAAGGGCAACACTCTTTCATTGCTACATGTGAGTGTAAACTTATACAACTACTATGGAAATCAACATGATGAATCCTCAGAAAATTGAAAATTGATCTATTTTAAGACCCAGATATACCATTCTTTGGGCAAACACCTAGACAATGTTCTAACTCAAAAGAACACGGGTAGTTGCACTGAGTCAATAAATGGAAAAAATAGTTAACACAAAAACAAACAACAAACAACAAAAATAAGGCTCATGGTTCAAGTAATAAAGAGGCACCAACAAGTGAGGGAGGTGAGAGAGTAGCAATCTCAGGGTGGGATCCCACCCAGCTAAGCTTATTGTTTATGTTTACAAAGGCAAGCAGGACTCTAGGACTTGCTGTGTTTAAAAAATGTACTTGCTGTCTTTTCCTAAGAATCAAGGGGCTATGGTCATAAAATGATTCCTGGGATAATCAAAAGAGAACCTGAGGTAAATGACTGAATTGATATATAAATAAAACACTGGACTTTGGTCTGTAAGAGCTGAGCTATCTAGAGAGCTAACACAGCCCTTTTTAAATTTTGTCTTCCAGGTTTTCTGACCAAAGTTATCTAGAGAACTGTCTTGAGCAGAACACAGAGCAGTCTGCTTGAACCCATCATTGACTTTGAATTGTTTCTCCACCGTTCCCCAAAACTCCTTCCTCCAGACCTCTCTCCCAAGCAGAGGCTGGACTTTGGTACTTTAGATTACATTTTCAAAGCTATTCCCCAAGGTCTATTTTCCCATTTGACCACTGACTCATTCCTGAGACAAACCACTAAGGTCAAACAATCAAAATTTATTATTGGGCTAATATAACCAATCAGGATTTACCAGTGCACCCTAGCATGGGCTTTCACTTTTTCTCCTTAAAACCCATCCTGAAAACAAACAAACAAACAAACAAACAAACATGGCTTGCTTGTTTCCTTAATGCTTGCTGCTGCTGCTGCTGCTGCTGCTTGCCCACTGCTTGATGTCTGCCTTTGCAGCTGTACCCTGACCCTCATTACCCTCTAGGATAATAAATCTCTTTTGTGCTGAGAATTTTGTGTCTGGGTATGTTCTGTACTGACCCCAAGAGGGCCTGCCTCCCTTTTACCAGTAAAATTGGAAATTTAAATAAATAGGATATTTCCTCAAAGGAAGACTTTCAGTTAACCAACAGGCCATGAAAAGTAAGAAACAAAACAACAACAAAAAAACTTTACACTAGTCACCAAGTGAAAGGAAACCGAACCCACAGCAACATGTCATCTCACTACAGGAAGAATGACTTAAAATAGTCAAATTATCAAAAAGACAAACACTGATAAGCACAGGTTAAAACTATGGAGAAAAGAACAGAGGTACATGTTGCCCATAGAAATGTAAATAATACAAATATTATAGAAAACAGCATAGATATTTTAAAAATATTCCTAAAAATATTGATGCTACAGAGAAGGCTCAATGAATAAGAGCATGTAGTCCTCTTCCAGAGCACCTAAATTCAGTTCTCAAAATACAGCCAGCTTACAAACACTGCTGACTCCAGCTCCGGGGACCCTGACATCTGTGGTTTCAGTGGTGACTGTCCTCATGCACATATAACCTCCTATAACAAAAAAATTAAAAATTTTATTAAATGCCATTAATTATTGTAATCATTGTTAATAGTAATAATTACAATAAAAATAAATTTAAAATGGAATATATTATTTCACACACATATACCATACAATAATTTTAAAAAATTATGAAGTAAGCTATGAAATGACTCTTCCATAATAAAGTATATACTAGGAGACTGGCATCCATGTTTAATATTCTAGGCTATATGATTTATTTCACATATACACACAGACACACACATATATGTGCCACCACATTCTGCCTCTATGCTGGGGTTGTTCAGGTGTTCAAATGCTGCCAGTATGCTAGTGGGGAGACAGCAGGTCAAAGTCGAGAACCTATGTTTCCCTTTGGGGCTACAAGCTGGAATGGGAAGGGGAAAATGGGGTCTGGAACAAATGTTGTGAGTCCCAGTCTCCTCTCTGGGTACCTGGGTGCTGGTGTATCACCTGGAATGATTCCACTAATGGTCACTTACCCAGAAGTAAGGATCAGTGAGTAGAAAAGCCTTCTGAATTTCCAGGTTTATTGCAGTTGGAGTCATAATGATGTAGAAACAACCAAGAATCCCTTTAATTAATGAACTTATAAAGAAAATGTAGCACAATGAACTATTTATCCACAAAGCCATGCTTTCCTTTCATTTATGAAAACATAGGTGCAGCTAAAGCTCTTTAGCCTACATGGAATAATCTAGGCACAAAAATATGAGTGATTTATGACCACTCTAATAAGGGGATATGAAAGTTTTAACGTCACGAGTATTGGAAGAAGAACTGTGGTCAGGAAAGATAAGGAAAATGTAGGGGAGACGATAGGGTTCGCTGACTTGTATCAACTACAGATAAAGACAAGTAAAAGGAGCCAGAGTTGTGGTGCGTTTACTATGCATGAAAATTGTGCAGTGTCCATTTCAAAAGAGCCAAAAAGATGTTAATGTTTACACTACGAATAAATGAAAAACACTTGAGCATCTATGTATTTTTAAATTGCTTTAGGCAGTATACAAGGTATACATGAATAGAAACATCAGTTGACTCCTACATAAATGCCCATTTATATACACACACACAATACCATACAATATTTTTTAAAATTGTAAGATATGGAATGGATCTTACATAATACATTTTAGACTGGCAGACTGGCATCCATGTTTAATACTCTAAGCTAAATGAGTTATTTCTCTTCGTTCATCTCTTTGCCACTGAATTTAATGAAGCAGAAATTAGCATCGCTGAGTGGCAGGTGCCTTTTAGCATTGCTATGGTTTCTGTATCACCTTTGAGTTCTATTATAGAGCAGCATCTGCAAGCAAACTCTGTTGCACATTCTGAACAGGTTCTTCTATTTTCTTTCTAAAAACTCATTATGCGTCTTAATACATTTTAAAGCCTCCTTCTGATAGTCTTGTATTGGATCCAAAGGATTAAGCCAATATACATACACACACACATACACACACACATACACACACACACACACATATATATATATATATATACATATACATAAATACACACACACATATATATACATGTACATACACACACACACACACATATATGTATAAAATAAGTCGATACATATACACATAGCCATTAATGGATATGGATAATGTATTCTCTTGCTTACATTTGTCTATGAGCTTTTCATCTCCTCTAAGGACCAATTTTAACCACTGGTTCCAAGTTGTTCTAAGCAGTTTGAACTATAATATTCACAACCTCTATTACTTTTGAGTTAACTAATAGATAAAAACTTAAAATATTCTGTTACAGGGACTCAACGGGTTACATTTGGGAATATACATGTGAATGCATATATATGCACATATATGCATATAATAACAGTTGATGAAGAATGAGATGAAGGAGAGTAGAGAAAGGTATATGGGAGGGTTTGGAAGTAAGAACAGGAAAAATCTAATGTAATTCAAATACAATCCAGGACAAGACAAACCAACAGAAGGAAAAAAGCCCAAGATAAGGCATCAGAATCAGATACTCACTCTTTTGCACACTCAGGAATACCACATAATCACTAAACTGGAAGCCAAAATAAGAACGCAGGACCTGGTACATTCCTGGACCGGCCCTGTGCATGCTGCTTCAGCCTCTGTGAGTTCACAGGAGCTTGATTGTGTTCATTTAGAGGACCTTGTTTTCTTGGTGTCCTCCATCCCCTCTGGCTCTTACACTCTACCTCCTCTTCTGAAGGGTCCTTGAGCTCCGAGGGAAGGGATTTGATGGAGACATTTCATTTAAGGACGTGTGTTCCAAGGTTTCTCTCTGTGCACAGTGTCTGGCTGTGGGTCTCTATATGTGTTCCCATCTGCTGCAGGAGGAAGCTCTTGTAGTGATGGCTGAGCAAGGCACTGGTCTAAGAGTATAATGGGATAGCATTAGGAGTTGTTTTATTGCTCCAGGTTTTTGCTTTTTTATATCAGTATTATTTGATTTTACCCTAGTCTCTGGGTGATTTAGTTTCAGGTTCTGGGAAGGATCTATGTAGACACTGGCTCAACCTCTCCAACTTCAATGAATTGTATAGATGCTGTGATCAGCGATGGGGACTGGATGCCAGTTTGTGGAGAGCAACTTATTGCCTTGGCAATAATAAACTTCTTTTGGAGACAAGAAAGGGCCCGTTGGGATTCTGTCACCTCATTATTTGGTGATTTCAAGCTTTTTTTGTTATCTTATCATATTTTATTTTGTTATATTTTTTTAAATGAGTGAATGAATAAGCCTAGCCATTAGGGCAAAGTTTAACAACTGAACTGTTGCTTGTACCTGCCAGGAGAGGGAAAAATCAGTTCTCAGCAGAGTGACTGTGTATAAGCAAATCACACCAGGACAGGACTCATGCTCAGGGGTAGTTCACCAACAAATAAGGACTCCACAGTTACTTTGTGTGCTTTAATTTGGTTACAGGTGGGGGAGATGGTAGGGTTTTATTTTGTTTTGGGGTGATTTTTTGTATTGTTTTTGTTTGGTTGGTGAGAAAGAACTTAAAAGTGGGTGGGTAAGGCAGGAGAGAAGATGCAGAAGGAAATAGGGAGAGTGGAAGAACATGATCAAAATGTATTTAAATTTTTAATTGTTTTAAATAAGAAGAAGAAAGGAAAAGGAAAATACAATTTAAAAATAAACAAAAGCCAATTCTGTTATAAATATTAAGGAGCCAGTTGGACAGCTCAGTGTGTAAGAATGATTGCCACCGATCATAGTGACCTGAGTTCTATCCTTGGAACCCACATGGTAGAAGGAGAAAAAGATTTTATACATATAAACATACACATGCACTTGCTTACATACATGTGCACAAACACACATGCATACACACACAGAAACAGAGAGAGAGAGAGAGAGAGAGAGAGAGAGAGAGAGAGAGATACATTTAAAAACAACTGAGATCCAGAATTGTTCCTGTCGAAAAGAACTACAGGAACAAAAATGGAAAAGAGACTGAGGGAAAGGCAATCCAGTGACAGGCCCAAGTTGGGAACCATCTCAAGTGGGAGGCTCAAAGGCCTGACACTATTATTGATGCTATAGTGTAGTTACAGACAGGAGCCTAGCATGGCTCTCTTCTGAGAGGCCCAACAAGCAGCCGACTGAGACAGACACAGGTACTTGCACTCAATCAATGGACTGAAGATGGGGACCCCTGTAGTTGAATTAGGGAAAGGCTTGAAGAAGCTGAGGAGGGCGATTTAACTAACCCGAGATCTCTCAAACACTGAGCCACCAACCAGACAGCATAATAGGTCCGAGACCCCTCCTCCCCCCACATACAGAACAGAGGACTGCCTGGTCTGGCCTCAGTGAGAGAAGAAGCACCTAACCCTTGAGAGACTTGAGGCCTCAGGGAGTGGGGAGGCCTGGACAGGGTAGCAGGTGTTGGGAGGTAGGGACCTCCTCTTGGAGACATGGGGTGGGGGGCTGGGGGGGAGGGAGGGGAGGGCAAACTGGGAGGGAGCTAATGGCTGAACTGTAAAGAAATAAAAGTAATAGATAAAAACATACTCATTTCCAGAAGAGGTATGCACACTCAGCAGGCTGGCAAGCTCAGCTGTCATCTGGGCACTTTGAGTCAGTCTTCCCCAACATACTTCATCTATGAGCTGCTGGATCAAGTAGAGATCAAGTAGTCCTGTAGAGCCAGATGTTATTACTGAATAGAGTCTGTAGCTGTCCGGCAGCCAAGAAGAACTGGGTTTACCTGAAAAAGGGGCTGGAAATGAAAAAGACTGGGGGTGGGGGTGTGGGGGGTGAAGAATGAAGCCAAGACAAGGTTCTGATCAAGGCTCCAAGTTTAATATTCAGCACTGAGGTTATATAGGGAAATCCCACAGACCCCATCCTTTGTTTCAGTTGGATTATGTTGCAAAGCAAGGTCAGCAGGCAGTCTATTCTTCTAAGTTCCTGTAGGAAGTTGCATGTGCAAGCAAGGCAGGTGACTCCACCAAGGTCAATAGGGTCCATTGTGGCAAGCACTCAAAGTCTGTTCAGCCTGCTCACAGCTGTAAGAGGCCTGCTCAAGGCTAGGAAGGCCACAAGGGTCAGTCCTAGGCATGTAGTTGCTGTGGCTGCAGCCTTTGCTGCTTGGTCTGCTGAACATGACACACGAGACAATGATATTTTTTGTAGCCTACAAGCACAAAGTACTAGCTTGCTAAGCCTCAGGGTGACTGATTTCAAGGACAGGGATGTGTGTAGCAGCCTGGAAGTTGCAGGGAACCCACTCCCAGATGTCATGCATAGCCACAACAAGATCATCCAGATTCTAGGCAACAGCAGGATATCAGAGATGAATCTTGGCAATATGTGCATGTAAAGCTGTCTGAACTAAGTGAGTACTTAAATAAGTAAGTAAGAACTAAGTAACTATATAGTTATTTAGTGCCATGAGATGGAGAGGTGAGAAACATGGAGGAACAGGGCAGAGTGGTGGTGAGAGGTGGGACTAGAGACACAATGGTGGTTAACAGAGGTGAAAGAAGACTGTAGTGAACTAGGCAACATGTCCTTGTCACAAGGGGTTAGAAGAATGGTTGGTATGCAGTAGACTAGAGCTTGATCAGATCCAATGTCACTGCTTGGCCCAGCCTCAAAATAGCCCTGGCTCTGAATAAAATCAGGATGTCCAAAATGAAGACTGGTTCATTTTCTGGACAGGATCCCCTCTAAAACCTCTATGGCTCGACTGTCCATGGAGACCATTGTCCATTGCCCCAGGCCATGTGGAAGCCTGGGGTTCATGTGGATGTCTGGACTGCCACTGAAGCCATGCCTACTATCCATTTATAAGAGACATACCATGCATGTCTCTTGGGGTCTGGTTTACATCACTCAGGATGATATTTTCTAGTTACATCTATTTATAGCTTAAAAGTTTCATGATGTCTTTGTTTTTAATAGCTGAGTAGTCTTTCATTGTGTAAAAATGCCATAATTTCTTTACCCATTCTTCAGTTGAGGGATATCTAGATTGCTTCCAGATTTTAGGTATGAATAAAACTGCTGTGAACATAGTTGAGAAAGTATCCCTGTGGTAGAATTGGGCATCGTTTGGATACATGCCCAGAAATGGTAGCTGGATCTTGAGGTAGAACTATTCCCAATTTTCTGAGAAAGCAGAAAATTAATATTCAAAGTAGTTGTACAAGTTTGCACTCCTACCAGCACTGGAGGAGTGTTCCCCTTGCTCCACATCCTCATCAACATGTGCTGTCGCTTGAGTTTTTGATCTTAGTCACTTTGACAGGTGTAAGGTGGAATCTCATAGTCTTTTTGATTTGCATATCCCTGTTGACCAAGGACATTGAATATTTCTTTAAGTGCTTTGTACTGGCTGGTTTTGTGTGTCAACTTGACACAGCTGGAGTTATCACAGAGAAAGGAGCTACAGTTGAGAAAATGCCTCCATGAGATCCAGCAATAAGGCATTTTCTCAATTAGAGATCAAGGGGGGAGGGCCCCTTGTGGGTGGTACCATCTGTGGGCTGGTAGTCTTGGGTTCTATAAGAAAGCAGGCTGAGCAAGCCAGGAGAAGCAAACAAGCCAGTAAGCAGCATTCCTCCTTGGCCTCTGCATCAGCTCCTGCCCCTTGACCTGCTTGAGTTCCATTCCTGACTTCCTTTCTTGGTGAACAGCAGCATGGAGGTGTAAGCTCAATAAACCCTTTCCTCCTCAATTTGCATCTTGGTCATGATGTTTATGCAGAAATAGAAACCCTGACTAAGACAAATTGGCACTACTGAAGTGGGGTATTCCTGTGACAACCTGACCATGTTTTGCAGAGGACTAAGAAAGGACTTTGGAACTTTGAGCTAGAAGAGCCATTTGATGTTAAGAGCTCTTTGGGATGTTGTGTAGGAGCTTGGAAGATAATGTTGAGAACAGTGCAGAAGATGGAGGCCTGGCTTGTGAAATTTCAGAGGGAAGATTAAAGACTCTTATCAGGGCCATTGCTATTTTGACTGTGAAGGTTCTGTGATTTTGGTTAGCTAGGGCTGAAGGATCAGCTGTGATTAACAAGATACCAGAACTACTAAAGCAAAACCATTGCATTACTGGGACTATTGATGCTGGTTAGCTGGAGCTGGGAAATTGGAGGTGATTGGGAAGAGACCAGCATCAATGAGGTGAAATCTTCTGAGAAGTGTTTTCTGAGAGCACAGAGGCTGTGTTCCAGAGATAGACAGGCTTGTACCTTGTGCTGTGGCTGGACTTAGTAATGTGTAAGAGTCACCCAGGTGGTACTGGTTTTGAAGGCATGAAGGAGTCATGAAGAGCAGCTGAGGCCTGGGCACTGTGAGAGGCCTCGGAAGGCCACTGGTGAAGGTGCAGCCTCAGTTGCAATTGACAGCCCAGGATTAATGGGATCATGAAAAGGAGTTGAGGATCGGTACTGTGAGAAGCCATGGAAGGCCATTGGTGAAGGTGAAGCCTCAGTTGCAATTGATGGCCCAGGACTGAAGGGGTCATGCAAAGGAGGTGAGGCTTGGCACCATGGTAAAGCCTAGTTGCAGCGGAAGATAGCAGTGTTTTGGAGATACCAGTGCCATGAGATGACCACCAAGAACAGCAGCAGCAGTGGACTACAGGCATCCGGAGCCTAGAAGACAAGGTGTGTGCTACAAAGGGCAGAGCTGGAGAAGTGACTCAAGCCCTTGGAGGAATCCAGAAGATGGTGAGTGAATCCCAGACATAGGATGGTTGGAGTTTGATTTTGCTTTTGAATGTGACTGTGGCCTGATATTTTTCCCTCTTGAAGAAAGAAGGTATTTTAGTGGAACCCACAGTTATGAGACTTTGAATTTTAAAAAGTCTTTGGATGTTTAAAAGGGACTGAAATGTTAATATGTAAGAAATTGCAAAGACTGAGGGACTTTTAAAGTTATTTAGATCTTGGGGTTGAATAAGGAAGTAAGGGTCGAGGTTTATTGGTGATGTGTTTGTGTGTCAAGTTGACAAGGGGTCAGTTGTACTGGCTAGTTTTGTGTGTCAACTTGACACAAGCTGGAGTTATCACAGAGAAAGGAGTTTCAGTTGAGGAAATGCCTCCATGAGATCCAGCAATAAGGCATTTTCTCAATTAGTGATCAAGGAGGGCCCCTTGTGGGTGGTACCATCTGTGGGCTGGTAGTCTTGGATTCTTTAAGAAAGCAGGCTGAGAAAGCCAGGAGAAGCAAGCAAGCCAGTAAGCAGCATTCCTCCATGGCCTCTGCATCAGCTCCTGCTCCTTGACCTGCTTGAGTTCCATTCCTGACTTCCTTTCGTGATGAACAGCAGTATGGAGGTGTAAGCTCAACAAATCCTTTCCTCCCTAACTTGCATCTTGGTCATGATGTTTGTGCAGGAATAGAAACCCTGACTAAGACATGCTTCTTGACCATTTGAGATTTCTTTGTTGAAAATTTTCTGCTTAGCTCCATGCCCCATTTTTTAATTGGGTTATTTATATTGTTGGTGTCTACCTTCTTGAGTTCTTTACATATTTTTTATATTAATCCTCTGTTGGATGGTGAATATCTTTCCCATTCTGTAGGCTGCCATTTTGTCTTATTGCTGGTATTCTTTGCTTTACAGAGCGTTTCAGTTTTATAGGGTCTCATTTATCAATTGTTTGTCTTAGTGCCTTATCCATTTGTGTTCTGTTCACGAAGTTGTATCCTCTGCCAATGCATTCAAGGCAGTTCCACACTTTCTTTTCTTTTAGATTTAGTGTATTTCATTTCAAGATGAGCTCTTTGATCCACTTGAACTTGAGTTTTGTGCAAGGTGATAAATATGGTTTTATTTGAATTATTCTACATGTAGACACACAGTTAGACCAGCACCATTTGTTGAGGATGCTTTTTTCCCCATTATATGATTTTGGCTTCTTTGTCAAAAATTGTGTCCATATGTGTGTGGGTTTATTTTTGGGTCTTTTATTTGATTCCATTGACCAGTGTGTCTGTTTCTATACCAATAACATGCAGTTTTTATTACTATTCTGTAGTACAGCTTGAGATCAAGGATGGTGAAACCTCCGGAAGTTCTTTTATTGCATAGGATTACTTTAGCTATCCTGGGATTTTGTTTTGTAAAATCTAATTGTGTCCACTTAATGCTAGCCATTAGTAGATGGGTATAGAGAGAAAAAATATACTAAAACAATACAAACAATATTAATGTGAGGAAGTAAAAGAGAGCAAAACCACATAAATGTATGAGTTTGTGTGCTGTTTATAATAAGAAGTGTAAATTTTATCCTACTGGAGATATTTTAATTGGTATTTAAAAATAATTTTAATTATATTTTTATTACTTAAAACAATATTAAATTTTAAATATATTTTGATTATATTCTTTCTCACCCCTATGTTCTTAAAACACAATACAATAACACCCCAAAACAAAGAAAACAAAATAAACCATGCCTCCCAAAACCAACAAACAAAATACCCAACTTCTCAAACTGTAACCAAGTAAAAGCACACACAGACACACACAGACACAGACACACACACACACAAAACCTGTTAACTCCATTATATGTGGGTCATCTCCTCCTGAATATGTAGACTGTCCTGGTGTGGTTGATATACCCATATACCCAGTGTCAGTCTATTGGAGAAAACTGATTTTTCTTCTCTCAGCAAGTATAAAAGATAGCCTTTACTATAATGGCTAGTTTTTCTTTCTTTCTTTTTTTAAAATTTTTTAATTATTTATTTTTTTAATTTTTCCTACTTTATTTACATTTCAAATGTTTCCTCCTTTTCAGATCTCCCCTTTAGAACCTCCCTGTTTCCTCCCCCCTCCCCCTGCCACTATGGGGGTATTCTCCCACCCACCCACCCACCCACTCTCATCTTCCCTCCTTGGCATTCTCCTCTACTGGGGGATCTAACACTCTCAGGCCCAAGGGCCTCTCCTACCCCTGATGGCTAACAAGACCCTCCTCTGCCACATATGTGGCCAGCACCATGGGTCCCTCCATGTGTATTCTTTGGTTCGTGAATCAGTCTCCAGGAGTATGGGGGAGGGGGGAAGTCAGATCAGTTGATATTGTTGCTGCCTCCTAGGGGATGCAAACTCCCTCAGCTCCTTCAGTCCTTTCTCCAAGTCCTCCATCTGGGACCTCACACTCAGCCCTACTGTTGCTATGAAGTGACCCTTGGGTTTTTCAAACTTTTGGGCTAATAACCACTTAACAATGAGTACATACCATGTACATTCTTTTGTAACTGTGTTACCTCACTCAGGATGATTTTTTCAAGATCCATCCATTTGTCTGCAAAGTCTCTGAAGAAAGAAATTGAAGAAGACCTCAGATTCAGTTCATCTGGTTTTATGTGGAGGTCCTTGATCCACTTGGACTTGAGCTTTGTACAGGGAGATAGGAATGGATCAATTCACAATCCTCTATACATAGACCACCAGTTGAACCACCACCGTTTGTTGAAGATGCTGTCTTTTTTCCACTGTATGGTTTTAGCTCCTTTGTCAAAGATCAAGTGACTATAAGTGTGTGGGTTCATTTCTGGATCTTCGATTCTATTCCATTGATCTACCTGCCTGTCACTGTACCAATACCATGCAGTTTTTATCACTACTGCTCTGTAGTACAGCTTGAGGTCAGGGAGGCTGATTCCCCCGGAAGTTCTTTTATTGTTGAGAATAGTTTTTGCTATCCTGGGATTTTTGTTATTCCATATGAATTTGAGAATTGCTCTAAGTCTATGAAGAATTAAGTTGGGGTTTTGATGGGGATTGCATTGAATCTGTAGATTGCTTTCGGCAGGATGGCCATTTTAACTATATTAATCCTGCCAATCCATGAGCATGGGAGATCTTTCCATCTTCTGAGGTCTTCTTCAATTTCTTTCTTCAGAGACTTGAAGTTCTTGTCATACAGATCTTTCACTTGTTTGGTTAGAGTCACGCCAAGATATTTTATATTGTTTGTGACAACTGTGAGGGGTATTATTTCCCTAATTTCTTTCTTAGCCTGTTTATCCTTCGAGTATAGGAAGGCTACTGATTTGCTTGAGTTAATTTTGTATCCAGCCACTTTGTTGAACTTGTCTTATCAGCTGTAGCAGATCTCTGGTGGAGTTTTTCGGGTCACTTAAGTATACCATCATATCTTCTGCAAATAGTGATATTTTGATTTCTTCCTTTCCAATTTGTATCCCTTTGACATCCTTTTATTGTCTGATTGCTTGAGCTAGAACTTCAAGTGCTATATTGAATAGATAGGGAGAGAGGGGGCAGCCTTGTCTAGTCCCTGATTTTAGTGGGATTGCTTTGAGTTTCTCCCCATTTAATTTGATGTTGGCTACTGGTTTGTTGTATATTGCTTTTACTGTGTTTAGGTATGCTCCTTGAATTCCTGATCTTTCCAAGACTTTTATCATGAAGGGATGTTGAACTTTGTCAAATGCTTTTTCAGCATATAACGAAATGACCATGTGGTTTTTTTCTTTGTTTATGTAGTGGATTACATTGATGGATTTCCGGGTATTGAACCATCCCTGAATCCCTGGGATGAAGCCTACTTGATCATGGTGCGTTGTGATGTGTTCTTGGATTCAGTTTGCAAGGATTTTATTGAGTATTTTTGCATCGATATTCATAAGGGAAATTGGTCTGAAGTTTTCTTTTATTGTTGGGTCTTTGTGGGGTTTTGGTATCAGTGTAACTGTGGCCTCATAGAATGAATTGGGTAGTGTTCCTTCCGTTTCTATTTTGTGGAATAGATTGAAGAGTATTGGTATTAGGTCTTCTTTGAAGGTCTGATAGAATTCTGCACTGAACCCATCTGGTCCTGGGCTTTTTTTGGTTGGGAGTCTTTTAATGACTGCTTCTATTTCTTTAGGTGTTATGGGACTGTTTAGAAGGTTTATCTGATCCTGATTTAACTTTGGTAATTGGTATCTGTCTAGAAACTTGTCCATTTCCTCCAGATTTTTCAATTTTGTTGCATATAGGCTTTTGTAGTAGGATCTGATGATTTTTTTAAATTTCCTCAGAGTCTGTTGTTATATCTCCCTTTTCATCTCTAATTTTATTAATTTGCACACTGTTTCTGTGCCCTCTGGTTAGTCTGGCTAAGGGTTTATCAATCATGTTGATTTTCTCAAAGAACCAGCTCCTGCTTTTGTTGATTCTTTGTATAGTTCTTTTAGTTTCCACTTGGTTGATTTCAGCCCTTAATTTGATTATTTCCTGCCTTCTACTCCTCTTGGGAGTATTAGCTTCTTTTTGTTCTAGAACTTTCAGGTGTGCTGTTAAGGTCTTAGTATATGCTCTCTCCTGTTTCTTTTTGGAGGCATTCAGAGCTATGAGTTTTCCTCTTAACACTGCTTTCATTGTGTCCCATAGGTTTGGGTAAGTTGTACTTTCATTTTCATTAACCTCTAGGAAGTCTTTCATTTCTTTCTTTATTTCTTCCTTGACCAAGTTATCATTGAACAAAGCATTGTTCAGCTTCCATGTGTATGTGGGCTTTCTGTTTTTGTTGTTGCCATGGAAGACCAACCTTAATCAGTAGTGATCTGACAGGAGACATGGGATTATTATTTCAATCTTCTTATATCTGTTAAGGTTTGTTTTATGACCAATTATATGATCAAATTTGGAGAAGGTACCGTGAGGTGCTGAGAAGAAGGTAAATTCTTTTGGTGCAGGATGAAATGTTCTATAGATATCTGTTAAATCCATTGTTTCATAGCATCTGTTAGTTTCACTTTGTCTCTGTTTAGTTTATGTTTCCAAGATCTGTCCATTGTTGATAGTGGAGTGTTGAAGTCTCCCATTATTATTGTGTGAGGTGCAATGTGTGATTTGAGTTTTAGTAGAGTTTCTTTTATGAATGTGGGAGCTCTTGCATTCGGGGCATAGATGTTCAGAATTGAGAGTTCTTCTTTTTAGATTTTTTTCCATTGAGTATGAAGTGTACTTCTTATCTTTTTTGATGACTTTTGGTTGAAAGTCAATTTTATCCGATATTAGAATGGCTACTCCAGCCTGTTTCCTGGCACCATTTGCCTGGAAAATTGTTTTCCAGCCCTTTACTGTGAGGTAGTGTTTGTCTTTAACATGGAGGTGCGTTTCCTGGATGCAGCAAAATGCTGGATCCTGTTTATGGATCCAGTCTGTCAGTCTATGTCTTTTTATTGGGGAGTTGAGACCATTGATGTTAAGAGATATTAAAGAATAGTGATTGTTGTTTCCTGTTATTTTTGATGTTGTTTATGTGGCTATCTGCTTTTGGGTTTGTTGAAAGATTACTTTCTTGCTTTTTCTTGGGTGTAGTTTCCCTCCTTGAGTTGGCGTTTTCCATGTATTATTATTCTTTGTAGGGCTGGGTTTGTGGAAACATACTGTGCAAATTTGGATTTGTCATAGACTATTTTGGTTTCACCATCTATGATTATTGAGAGTTTTGCTGGGTATAGCAGCCTGGGATGGCATTTGTGTTCTCTTAGAATCTGTATGACATCTGCCCAGGATCTTCTAGCTTTCATAGTCTCTGGTGAGAAGTCTGGTGTAATTCTGATAGGTCTGCCTTTATATGTTACTTGCCCTTTTGCCTTACTGCTTTTAATATTCTTTCCTTGTTTTGTGCATTTGGTGTTTTGACTATAATGTGATGGGAGGAATTTTTTTCTGGTCCAGTCTATTTGATGCTCTGTATGTTTCTTGTATATTTATATTCATCTCTTTCTTTAGGTTATAGAAGTTTTCTTCTATAATTTTGTTGAAGATATTTACTGGTCCTTTAACTTGGGAATCTTCACTCTCTTCTATACCTATTATCCTCAGGTTCTGTCTTCTCATTGTATCCTGGATATCTGAGATGTTTTGGGTTAGGAGCTTTTTGGATTTTGTGTTTTCTTTGACTGTTGCGTCCATGTTTTCTGTGGTATCTTCCGCACCTGAGATTCTCTCTCCTATCTCTTGTATTCTGTTGGTGATGCTTGCATCTATGACTCCTGATTTCTTTCCTATGTTCTCTAACTCCAGAGTTGTCTCCCTTTTTGATTTCTTTATTGTTTCTATTTCTGTTTTTAATTCCTGAATGGTTTTGTTCATTTGTTTGTGTTTTCCTGTAATTCTTTAAGGGCTTTTTGTGTGTCCTCTTTAAGGGTTTCCAGTTGTTTACCTGTTTTCTCTTGTATTTCTTTAAGGGAGTTATTTATTTCCTTCTTAAAATCTTCTATCATCCTCTTGATAAGTGATTTTAAGTCTGAGTCTTCCTTTTCTGGTGTGTTGGGGTATCCAGGGCTGGCTGTGGTGGGAGAGCTGGTTTCTAATGAAGCCAAGTAGTCTTGGTTTCTGTTCCTCGTGTTCTTGCCCTTGCCTTTCGCCATCTGGTTATCTCTGGTGTTAGCTGGTCTTTCTCTCTCTGACTGTGGCTTGTCTTTTCTTCAAGCCCATGTGTCAATATTTCTTGGAGACCAGTTATCTTTCCCGGCTGTTCCTCAGTCCCTGTGTCTGGAGTCCTCCTGTTGCTGGCTTTTCCACAAATGTGGGTGCCTCTCTTTCTCCCAGTGCTGTTTGGCTATGGAGGCCTGGTGGCCCAGGCAGAGGTCTCTAATGGCTAGTTTTTCATTCATTTACATATTTATTTATTCATTTAAAATATAACAAAATAACATATAATAAGATGAAAGAGAAAGTATCACATTGAAGCTGGACATGTCAACCCAACAAAAGGAAATATTCCTAGAATGGGCACCAGAGGTTTTAATGATGGTTTTCTGATCTCATTCCCCTTTCTTCATAAGCCGCAAGGGTGTGCATCATTCCAGATGTACCTCATTTGCAGGTTTTGATAAAAGAAAGAACTTATCCAAGCATGTATCTATGCTGGTTCAAGAGAGCAAGGCAGAGAAAGTGGTTACAAACAGACAAAGTGGAAGATAGAACTTACATTGTCAGATTTCTACCTTTTTTGTCAAATCCCAGTTCAATGCTGAGTTCCTTATAGAGTTTGTTGACTTCCTCAATTGTGTTGATTGTGTGGTTGTTGCTAATTTTCCCATCCATATTGCCAAATCTCTTCTCTAGGTCCTGTATTGATTTCCTCACCTCATTCATCTCTTCATTGTACCCTCTTTGAAGTCACAGGTCATTCCTCAAGAAAACTTTCAAATTAGCCATGTGATGTGTTCTTTCCACATTTCTGATTACTGGATTAAATATTCAAGTTGTCTTCTCTTAAGTAGTCTTATGTGTGTGTATGTGTGTATGCAAGTGGGTGCATATATGCACATGCGTGTGCATGTATGTGTGTGTGCACACACGCACATGTGTATCTACTTCTTACCTTCCCACATGAGTGCTAGGACTGTAGAACTCATACCATCATGTTCATTTTTTACAGGAGTTCTGGGATTCAAATGCACTTCCTGACACTGTTTAGCAAGGACTTGAATCTACTAAGGCATTTCCCAAGTTTGATCTTTTTCTCAATGAGTAGCCTTATCAAATGAGGTTGATTTCCAGTACCACTTCGAGAGTGGAAAGTCCCTCATTGTAACAGCAAAAACAATAAACCAAAGCAAACGTAGATGTACATTTTAAATTCTTGATCTTAGAGTATGAGCCATTGGAGTTCTGTTTAGGAAATTTCCCCCTGTGCCAATGAGTTCAAGGCTCTTTCCCATTTTCTCTTCTATTAGATTCAGTGTAACAGGTTTTATGTTGAGGTTTTATGTTGATCCACTTGGATTTGAGCTTTGTGCAAGGTGACAAATATGGGTCAATTTTCATTTTTCTACATATAGACAGCCAGTTATATGGGCACCATTTGTTGAAGATGAGTTCTTTTTTCCATTGTATATGTTTGGCTTCTTTGTCAAAGATCAAGTGCCCGTAAGTGTGTGGTTTTATTTCTGGGTCTTCGATTCTATTCCATTTATTAATGTGTCTGTCTCTGTACCAATACCATGTCCCTGAGGGTCAGCAGAAAAAAGGGAAACATACAACCTGGAGAGTTAGGAGGTTGGGGGACCCTCTAGAATGTACCAGAGACCTGGGAGGTGAGAAACTCGCAGGACTCAAAGAGTCCTTAGATGAAATGCCCTACATTGGGGAGAGGGAACTTGTAGAGCCCACCTCCAGTATAAAGACAGGGCATCAAGTGAGGGACAGGTTGCCAACCCACAGTCAAAACTCTGATCCATGATTGTTCTTGTCTGAAAGAACTTCAGGGATGGAAATGGAGAGGAGCCTGAGGAAAATAAGGTCCAGTGACAGGCCCAAAGTGGGATCCAGCTCTAGATGAGGTCCCAAGGCCTGACACTATTACTGAGGCTATGGCACACTCACAAAAAGGGACCTATCATGACTGCCCCTCCCCTAAAGACCCAACAAGCAGCTGAAAGGGTCAGATGCAGATATTTGCACCCAACCAATGGACAGAAGCTGTTGACCCCTGTGGTTGAATTAGGGAAAAGCTGGAATAGGCTGTGGAAGAGGCCCTGTGGGAGGACCAACAGTCTCAGTTAACCTGAACCCCAGAGATTGCTCAGATACTGGAACACCGACCAGGTAGCATACACCAGCTGATATGGGGGCTCCCCCACCCCCACATATACGCAGCAGAGGACTGCTGGGTGGGTTTAGTCAGAGAGGATGCACCTAACACTCAAGAGACTGGAGGCCCCAGGGAGTTTAGAGGTCTGGTGGGATAGGGTTTGGGGGTGGGAACATCCTTGTGGAGGTATGGAATGTGGAACAGTCAAAGTGTAGACTGGGAGGGGAATAAAATCTGTAGTTTAAAATAAATAAATAAATAAACAAATAACATAAAATGATAAGAGTGTAATAAAAGAAAAAAACATTCAAGGTAAAAGAAAAAATGTAAAGAAAACCAAAATCAGACAACAACAACAACAAAAAAATCCCTAACCCAGAAGCAAGGCAATGCAGCAGACTCTTTCTGAATTCATTAACACCAGAGCCTGTCAGTTGTATAGTTGTCAGCTAAAGTCAGAGACTTCTATTTTAGAGTATTCTAGCCTGTTCCGAGTTCAGAGGTGGTTGTAGCTCAGCAAGTTGCTATCAGTGTGTCTTCTTCTATCCTTTCTGTATCAGGACAAGCTTCCAGAAGCCTTAATCTTTGCAGCTGGTGGGACTGCACCCTTTCTTCATTCTGCTTAGCCTCGATTCAGTGTTGGTGCTCCATGGCTGAGGAGAGGTTCTTTTGTTTGTTGTTGTTGTTTGTTTTGTTCATTAGGTACATTTTGGGGTCTTCTTGGAATGGGTGTAGTTCTTTCAGGCCCTACAAGTTGTACCAACTTACAGTCAACTTTCTCATGACCCAGTTTTTTTTAAAGCTCTTATTGGGGCCCTGTTTCTTTAATCTCCAGTGACTCTCTCTAACTTTAGAAACAAGCAGCTCCCAACTCCTAACTCAGAATTTACTACCTGGTGTTGGGAAAGACCACCCCAAAAACTCAAATGACAATGACAAGAAGCAGGGGGGAAAGATAGTAAATGTCTTATTGATTTTAGTCTAATTAATGTCTCATTACTATTGGGTTTTGGGAGAGTTCATGATTTATTAATCTAATCTCAGTAAGTAGAAATCTTTCAAATAATCGTCATCACATTTGGAAATGCAATCCTGAGAGCCAGAGCAAGTTCAGCACTGTCCTTTCTATTTCCACAGTGGCCAGCATTGGAAACATTCTTACAGTTTCACAAGAGCTCTGTTTTCCTTTAACAGATTATTATTTAAAGGGTTCAGTTTACTCTAAAGCTGAAAGGAGCAGCAATTTCTTAGACAATTCTGTCTTCGCACACACATAGACTCTTCCACAACAATCACACGTGTGTCAGGATTGTTCAATCTATGTTGTCATTTAGTATCATCCACATTTACAATTTGTATAAGAGTTCTCTCCTGTGTCATATGTACTTTGATGAGTGTTTAATGAAACTTATCGTTATTATTATATTATTATTATTTATTATTCACTTTTCAACTTTACATCCTGCTCAGTCCTCACATGACAGTCACCCCTTCCACAATTCTCCCTCCCATTTCCTCTCCCCTCTGAGGGGTGCCCATCCTGGGTATCCCCACACTGTGGCACTTCAAGTCTCTGCAAGGCTAGGTGCTTTCTCTCTCACTGAGGCCAGACAAAGCAGCCCAGCTAGAACACATTCCACATAGAGGCAACAGCTTTTGGGATAGCTCCCACTCCAGTCACTTGGGACCCACATGAAGACCAAGCTGCACATCTGCTATATATGTACAGGGAGGCCTAGATCCAGCCAGTGCTTGCTCTTTGGTTGGTCAGTCACTCTCTAAGAGCCCCAAGGATTCAGGTTAGTTGGTCTTCCTGTGGAGTTCCTACCCCCTTCAGGGTCCACGATCCTTCCCCCTACTCTTCTATAAGAATCTACAAGCTTCATTCACTGTTTGGGTATGGGTCTCTGCATCCCTCCGAGTCAGCTGCTGGGAGGAGTCTCTTAGAAGACAGCAATGTTAGACTCCCATCTGCAAGCCTAACAGAGTGTCATTAATACAGTCAGGGACTGGTTCCTGCTCATGGGATGGGTCTCAACTTAGGCCAGTTCTTGTAATGCAGGACAATGTCACTGGCTTACAAATCCTCTGCACTTTGTCTACTCAAGCCCCTGCCTGTGACATTTACTTTTTCTCTCTGATTTTGCCTTATTTGTGATTAAAAAAAAAACAAAAACAAAAAACCCTCATGATATGCAGTAAGAATCATAGAATATGCAGCTTTTCCATAACGATATGCAATCAAGGTTCCTCCATGCTAAAAGGTACTGTGTTTCTAGTGCTTATCATTTATTTAGATTAGGGACAACCCTTTCTTGTGCATTCATTTAAGCACTTGGGTGTCTATTTCCCATACCCACTCCCTGCCCCTTTGAGCACTGGGTTTCTAGTGTGCCATCCTATGCCAGAATTGTCATTGCCTTTATTCCTCTTGTATAATACACTTTCAAAGTGCTCTGTGGTGGTGGTCTCCACCCCTCTGGTCATGTTATCATCCCTGTACCTTTGTCTATTGAAAACTCGGCCTCAGATAAGCACTGAGCAGAAAGCAGACTTACCAAGGCTTATGGAGAACTGCGCTGCACCTGAGCACGACTTATTGAAAATCTCAGCAAATGATACCACACTTACCCGTTTTCTCCTTTCGGGTTCTGGGTTTTAATTGTTATTTCAATTTGTTTCTACTGGTGGATACAAGGTTTCAGTTTCTTATGGAGTCACCACCTTTAGTTAGTTTTGCACGACAGGGTTTCTCTGTAGCCCTGACTGTCCTGGAACTCACTCTGTAGACCAGGCTGGCCTCGAACTCAGAAATCCTCTTGCCTCTGCCTCCCGAGTGCTGGGATTAAAGGCGTGCGCCACCACTGCCCAGCTAAGTCACCACCTTTAAGTTGCTGGTTTTTTTTTTTTTTTTTTTCTTTTCCTAGCAGTCTGGGTGTGTTACTGAATTCAGCATATATTTGTTTGTAATAGTGCTTTATGAACCATTTTATTTCTGAGGCACCTCATGGTGTTTGTAGCTTTCCTTTTCTTTCTTTCTTTCTTTCTTTTTTTTGGTTGTCATTGCTCTACTTACCTGAGAATTTGTTGATTTCTTAAATTTTTAAAACAATACTTTTAGGCTTATTTTTTGTCTTCTAGGGTTTTTTTCTATAGCAAATTTGTTTTATTTACCTTTTTTATTATTTACTAACTTTTCTTTGATTTACTTCATTTTTCTTTATTCTAGTTCCTTGCAGCCTAATGTTAGGCCATGCATTAGAAATCTACCTGTTATTTGATGCAGGTTCTTCTTGTTAAAATAGTCCCTCTTGTATCCCCTTTGGCCTCAGCTCACTTATTTTATTTATTTATTTGGTATGGTGTGTTAACAATGTTGTTCATCTAAAATAACCTTTAAATAATCCTCTTGAATTTTTCGGTGGTCATTTGACTTATGGTTTAATTTTATTTAATTGCTTAATTGGTATGTTTATTTCCCACATATTTGTAGGTCTTCCAAAATTCCTTCCATTATGATTTCTTGTTTTATAAAATTTTTGTCAGAAACAATACTTGGGATGTTTTCAGTGTTCTCAAATTTGAGACTTGTTTGTTTCCCAGCATATGGCCTATCCTTGAGAATGTTCTATGTGCACTAAAAATGATTTAGTAACCCACTATTCATACATACAAGCTTATATATATATACACACACACACACACACACACACACACACACATATCTTTTGTTAACTTACTGATTCAAGGACATCATTAACTTATCTATTATTTTATTTATTCTTTTTTATTCTCTCATTTATTACTGTGGTTATGTTTAGATACTTTCACAGTGAATAAATATATTTATTTGTAATTTTTAAGTTCTCATCTTGAATGGTCCATTTATTAACCGTCTTAGTTTTCTGTTAGCTGCCATAAGCATGCTATAGCAGGTTCCACTTCTTACACATCAGCTTAAATGTGTTTTCCAGGCTAACGTAGCTCTTATTATTTAGAGCTAGTGTTGTGTTTTTTTGATCAGTCTATGCCATTTGATTGAACAACTTATCAAAGAACATGTAAAATAATGACGGGTGCATCAGTTATTTTTGAGTATTGATTTGAAATGGCTTCATGGGAGTATAATTTTTATATAGTATATGAAACTAGTTTGAAATGCAGAATTTGAGTTTTGAGAATCTCTTGCTATTATCATTCTGATGGTATAATTTCTACTAACTAAAAACCTCTATTTATTTATAACTCATATATATATCATTAATAAGGGTTTACTCATCACTTAAAAATGGATTTACATTCTAAGAAATACATTAAAAGGCAATGTGACTGTGAGAACATAATAGGATACCTTACAGAAACAACAAGATCTTCTATATCACCAGGTTGTATGTGATCATCCTTCGGAGCAGGGTCGCTCATCAGACAAAACATTATGTGGTGCACAACAGTGTTTAAATAAAATATAAACATAATAAATGCAATGAAATAACAGAAAATCAAGCTGATAGTCTAATTCAGTTATATGAATCCATTCCTCTACTACTGAATTGGACCGAAGGCACAAGTTCATCTACTTTCTATCACTGTACTTTGCTTTAGGTTCCCTGGAATTTTTATAAATATAGTTCATATAGCATGCACGCTTATCTCTTCTCTCTTATAAAAGGCAGCATAGTTTTCTCGAGGCTTATCCATGCCCTTGTCAATGCCTGTTATGGTAAATCATTTCAATTTTAATGGTTGTTGGATGTGTGTAGTGATATATCTTTCTATATAATAACTAATATTAATTATGTAATAATTAATATTATATATAATATAATTAATTATATAATAATATAAATGAACATTTTGTTTCAATTTATTTTAAAATTCAATTAACAAGTGAAACCCAACCAAGGAAATGGACAAACACACTAACTTTAGATAGTATTTTAACATCACAACAAAATGTTCATCCTGAGACTCTCTTGTGCTCAGTGCTATGCTCACCTTCAAGGTTTGGTACTCCCTGCCCTCTCTGTCTATTCTGCACACTGCCTTCCCATTGGCATGTGATACAGTGGGCACCATCAATAATGTGAACCTTGGGGTCTCCTTTCTATCACTTGTAACAGTGAATTTGAGAGCCATTACTTGTTGTGTATAGAAACAGTTGGTCATTTTCTAGTTAGTATTGTTGCTGGTTGTTATTTATATATAAATGTATATTTCTGTTTCTTTAGCACAAATTACTGAGTGACGTGCCTACATTACATGTAGAAACTAAAATCATACTCAAACCTAGATGCTTTATTTTGATTTTTCTGTTGCAGCAATATATGTACATGTGGTTTTCTCTAAGCTCTTTGGTAGAAAGACTTGTGATTTTATCTAATTATTAATACTATGGGCATCTGTTTATGTTCTTAACAGTGAACTACAGATCTCCTTTATAAAATGTGCAATGTCAGCTGATTTGCTTGTGACACTTTTAGTTGTGTGGTTTATTTTCTTATAGATCAATATTTAAGTTTACTTTTATTTGTAAATACAAGTCATTGGTGATATGTAACTTGCATGCATTTTTCCTATAGGAGAAAGGTTCTTTCTGTCAATAATGTTGATACTAGAATACATACTTCTAATTTCAATAAAGTTAAATTATTGTACTTTCAAGATTTGGTTTTTTGATATATCTAAAGTTTCTTTGCCTCATTAAAGATAGAAACTCATATTTTGTTTCCTCTAGCAATTCTATAGCATGTTGGTTAGGATTTACATTTTTAGTGAGGTCTATGCAGTTTGATGAGGTGGTAAACATTTACTATTCATAAATGTGTTCTAGCACCACTTAGTGGAAATCTACCTACTTTTTCCCAAATGCTTCTTTTTATTTAATGTGGATTGGTTACTTAGGACCACTTAGTATAGGCAATTATTTATCCATATCTTTCATCAGTCTACCACACATCTTGAGTTCTCCAATGGTGTTAAGTTCACGCATCACTTGGTTTATATACATTTCACTATACTTTATACATAGTTGTTTTTCTGCAGATAGAGGTGATTTAAGGTTTGTGTACTATCTTTTGTGTATCTTCACTGATTTGTCAGACTAGACCCTTCAGTGGAGTTCCACTTAGAAGCGAGAATAGATGTTCATGTCTTATTCAGATCTCAAAGAGGAAAAGAATCAGTTCTCTCATTAAGCACTCATTTAGTTTTTTCAAAGAATGCCCAGTGTCAAAAAAAACCCCAAAATGTCATCTTTTGCCTTAGTCCTTTGGACTCAGCTCTTTTCAGTGCTTTTGCCGAGGAAGATGTTGCACAGTGGACCTTCTGTAATTGGTTACTATGAGCAATCTTGCTGATTGGGTGTAGAACATGAAACCATGTAGTACTTGCACTAATTACCAATTGTTGCATTTGATTTGCAAAAATTGTTCAGAATTTTGCATTTCTTTTTGCAAACAATAGTAGCTGGTATATTTTCCCTCCTGGTAGTATATATCTTGGACAAGAGTTAACACCGGTTCCACGGAGTGATTTGGGAATATTTCTTCTTTCTCAGTTTTTTAAAATTTAATTTCTGCAGGTAGAAAAATATTGGGTAAAAAGAAATAGGTGATAGGTAAACCACACATGCTCTCTTCCTCTCTCCGCACTGAACAGTCAGACAACAAAGGCAGTGTCATTAGTTTGTAAGTCATGGAAGATGATAGATTTTATGCCAGAGGTCATTGCTAACAAATGTATGACACAAAACCAAATGGATACTCATAATTACATTTTTAACTATACAAATAAAAGAAGTTTAAAACAACATTTCCTTCCAGGAGTCAGGTACACCTGTACACCAGCGGCAAGGCATGTTTCAGAGGCCCCCTGAATTCAGGGAGGTTTGTCGTTTCTTGTCATTGAAGGACTCACATAGAGGTAATGACACTGTCTTTAGGATATGTTGAATGATGAGCAGAAAATAGACCCGAGTTTGTCTACTCATGTCCTGAAAGCAAGATGGCATCAGAGCCCTTGCCTCCTTTCACAGCCTGATACTGTGTTCTCATTACACTTATTTCTTATGAAATTACTTTGTGTTTTCACCTTTTGGTAACTTTAGAGTACAGCTGTGAGTTATCTGCAACTTAACCTTAAAGACTCATTATTAAATCCAGAATGTTTTCATGTGCAGCCAGGATCCTTAATACTGGGGTTCCCAAAAAGTTGAATCTGGGAATTTTCTCAGTACTTTGATTTTGTATGTGGACTTGTCCTTTCTGTGGGTTATTTCCTTGAGGGAACTGGTCCTTTCCAGTGATGGAAACATGGCAGAGCTACCATTAAAAACACTCTGTTTAGCCACTGTACATATAAAGAGGTGAACCAACCTGGTCCAGTGAGTGACATGGATGCTGAACAGCCAAAAGATCGTTTATGTTATTCATCATGAACTGAAATTACCATGCACGTCATACATGTGTGGAAGTAGCAGAGACATTCTTATACTAAGTAAAGATAACTCAATGATATACTCCATGCGAGAGAGAGAGAGAGAGAGAGAGAGAGAGAGAGAGAGAGAGAGAATAAAGACAGGAGGACAATATCCCCATTTAAGAGCTTGCATCAAATGTGTCTAAAGCTCAGTTCTCTCATTTATGAGGCAAAAATTTTGTCAATAAGTATCTGTGTGTGTGAGAGAAAGAGAGAGGGAGACAGAGACAGACGGAGACAGAGACAGACGGAGACAGAGACAGAGGGAGACACACACACGCACACAGGAGAGAGGGAGACACACACAC
>JADRCH010000041.1:3183724-3300565 GCA_019843965.1 Rhynchomys soricoides
TTCATGCTCTCTACAGCTACGTTTCAGAGTGTCTCTCAGACATATCCCTCAAATGTGTGTTCAAAGATTCATTTCTTAAGAAATTACAAAATGTGTCCCACAGATTGGACTAAAACGATGTGCTGCCCTCCTCAGATTTCAAATACGTCTATGTTGTCTTACTATATTGCCAGAGTTTATTGAATTATACAGGATGGGTTTCAACTGTGCTCAATTTAGTAAACATTGGGTACAATGCCATAATCATAAGCTTATAAATTGAGATGAAGTATACTTTAGTGATATTATGATTACATTAACATTTTCCTGAATTTGGTGCTGACATATTAATTACAATAAGGCTAGAATTCTAAGGACGCCATGCAGCAGTTTATTAATTTAATTAATAAAACAAAGAATTGTTTTATTTTTAGTAACTGGATTATGAATAAAATACAAGTATCCAATATACTGGATAGGCTAGCAGTGTTACTCACGGAGGGTGAAATCTACAATAAAATTATAGTAATCCAATAGAAGACTGCTATCCTTTAAAAACCATCCTAATAGTCCCCTTCCGAGAATTTGTTAATGTCTGGAGAAAAAAATATCTGTAGTGGCATGGAGCCATGCTCTGGCTGGTAAATGCCTAACAACTGGTGTTCCAGAAAACAAATAGCCTAGTTTATAACATTTGGCAATTTCTGCGGTTTAACTATTCCCACAGTGGGTGATTTCAAGATCCCAACATTATCTTCTTAAATGTGGAATCCAGTGGTTCACAGTTGCATATTATCAATACAGCATTCGAACAATGCAGATCCACCAGAGCCAACTACATTTAAAAATTTGATAGATAGCAAAATATGGTTTTAAAAAAAGCTAGGAATTTGTAAGATTTGATTTTCATCTTTACTTTTAACAAATTCATTTCATAGCATGGCTAATCACGGTCGCGTGTAGCAGCCAGTTTTCACAATTCCAGAAAACTCAATGAAAACCTCTCGTGAATCAGCCACCTCAGGAATGCCTGGGAGGAAGCCTCCTGGCACAGCATCTTTACAGAGGGAGGGATCTGGTTAGGAAAAAATAACACATTTTTCCCTTTTACCATTTTGAGTCCTATTTTATAAAAATTTCTTAATGTGTGAAAAGCAGGGGGGAGGGGCTGTATCATCCAGTCAGTGCTGGCTTTCAAGATATCACTGTTTGTCAGAAGCAATAATATCATGAATGTCTAGTGGCCATAGGAAGTACTGCCATGACTGGGGAGGGACTGGTTTTAAAGAATTCACCAGCTCCATCATATAGTTATCAAGGTCTTACTGGATTACCAGGCTGACCAAAATGCTAGGACTTAGAAGATGTTTTAAGCAGTGCGTGGGTAAATCTCACGGCAATATTTAGGATGAAAAGCAGAGGTGGAAATTCAGTAAACTGCTGCACACAAATGTACCTCCTTTTGTCCCGAGGATACACACACACTCTGGACCTTTGGATAATAATCATGGGTGTGCTCTCCTCTTTGCTTTTAATATATTTCTCTGATGGCTCTGTAAATAGTTAAACCAGAATTGATACCTGCATTTGATAAGAAGAAAAACTTTTTTTTTTTTTTTTTTTTTGAGAAAGAAAGAAAAAAGTCCACTTCATTGTTGGGATATTTTCTTGATAAATTGTTTGAGTCTATGCGATGTCCCCAGATATGCCTGTTGGTCTAGGTCTTAAAGGAAAGCATGTTTCAGAGACTATGAAGGCAGCTGATAGAGCCACAAGACTGCAGCTATGTTTACACAAGGGAGATCTTTAAAAGCTTTCATTTAACGTTTAGTGCTGAAAGCCTTGGTAATAATGAGTATTGGCGCCGGGCAGTGGTGGCGCACGCCTTTAATCCCAGCACTCGGGAGGCAGAGGCAGGCAGATTTCTGAGTTCAAGGCCAGCATGGTCTACAGAGTGAGTTCCAGGACAGCCAGGGCTACACAGAGAAACCCTGTCTCGAAAAAACAAAAAACAAAACAAAAAAATGAGTCATGGCATGGTTGTCTGAGTGCATTTAGACAAGAGCAGTCACACTTAGAAAACAGGAATTTTCTTGTTAAAATCCTCCATGGAAAGGATGCACAGATGTATGATTCCCATAGGAAATGGTGCAGCTGTCAATGAATAAAACATTTCTGTGCATTATAGAGGTCAACCTTTGATATTTCTACGTAAGCATTTATTGACAAAGAAAAATATCCTATGAAATGTCAGGAAAATCTGGAAAACCCTGACATTGGCTTTCTGGTTAATATTTATTTACCATAGTTGAATTGAGATGGCTAATTTATAAAACAAATATATAAGCATGAATTGTTGTTTATAAAATATTTATGACCTAAAAATTATGTGAGGTGTCCTGGGCTGCATGTAACTACTTGAGAAAAGCTCGGGGATAGACACAAAATCTCTTAGATTACAACTCTTTCTATCTTAAACTCAATAGAGTAACAAAAATAACCACAAATCCTACCACCTTGATAAAAACACAATAATTACAAACATTGTATTAAATTACTGAAATGGTGAATAGTTCTGAGAACACTAAGATAATTTCTCCATATATAAATGTAGTTTTGAAGGCTATAAGTAGTTTGGTAATAGCCATAGGCCATTAGCTCTAAATACGAACAGATAACTCCACTGTGAGAAGCCTCCGAGGTTATCTTCTGTTTTTAGTCTCTTGGAAAACTCAACATGGGACTAGAGGGCTACTTGAAAACCCTCTACAGGGAGGGAGCATTTTAGGCAAACAGCTATCATGTTACCCATGAAGATAAGCGGTTCGGCCCTAGGAATGAAGTCGCAGCAGAGAGCGGTCACTGTAAGAAGCCTCTAGCATCTGGGGAGATGTGTGCTTTGAGAAAGGGAAGAATACAAGTTTTTTCATATTTATTCTGAATGTTAATTCAGTGATAAATTCTAAGTTCTTTTTGGCTCTCCTCTGTCAATTTTCATGCATAGCTAGTGTAGCAATCTGGAGAAGAAGGAAGCTGTAGACTAGGAAGTTTAAACAGTGAGAAGGTAAGAGTGGCTGAGATTGCTATTCTGCAGTCATCAAGTTCACTGCCTTAATTCACTCGCTTCTTTTGCATGGTAATCTTATGCAACATGGTCTCCAAGGAAACGACTAACTTGGAATATTAGTCATTTTACATTTGGTGTTATTTTACTAAAAGGACAAATATGAAATCCAGATTAACTGACAGGTACTGTTAATTTGTTTATGGCTGCACGCGTGTTTTAGGGTTCTCCACTTCACATATATTGACCTATGTCAGAAAGAAACTCACACACCTCACACACTTAAAAGGACTCCCAGGGAACATCTCTTAGATCTCGATTCTCTCTCTCTCTCTCCCTCTCTCTGTCCTCTGAATTTTTCTGAGTGAATTTCAAGAGGTTGGAGATTTGCATTTGGGTCATCAGCAGACACTATCCTTAAATTTCTTTGCAACTTTACTGCCTTAAAGTGTTTTTCCAGTATATTCTACATTGCTGTGTCTACGTGAGTTACCCAACCCACATCAGAGTTTTGTGAAGAGCCATAGTTTCGTGTTGTAGCCCATGACTCTGATCACACTTTCATCTACAGCTTAGAAAATGGAATCACATCTGAACTGGATGACAAAGATTTGCACAAACATATCTGCCAACCATATCAGTAATCAAGGGCATGGTTTACCATCACCTAATTGCATTTACTATACTTGTATTTTATAAAAGCCAGTAAGCTGGGCTGTGAGGTTGTCTGCAGCCAAGACTTTGAAGTAGCATCACATGAACCCACGCCCTTTACCTGCTTAGGTGGAGTGTGGCATTCTCTGAGTCACCTCTGGTACCATGGGAGCAACCTTGTTTCCTCAAGACACATTTTATTTAAATACCCTATTTAAATACACTTTCTCAATTAACCTCAACCAGTGAGGTGTGTTACCACAAAGGAGAATGGATAGATCGGACACGGAAGTCCTGGCAAGGCTTCAGATCTGGGTCACTTTCTGAGTAATGTATCGGTCTTGGTAAGAGCAACAGCCATGAGCACCATAACGATAAAAAACAAAACTGACAGAGGTGGAGATCTTCAAAGCTCAATGTATTTGTGTTCCTGTTTGTCTCCATGTTGGTAAACTTAGGTGTCAGCTTTTCCGTAAGTGCCTTCTGGAGGTCTGTAGCACTTGGGGAAAGCCATCAGCTGTAACATGTTGAACGCATACCTCCTGCATTTGATATTCTTCAGTACATTCTCTATGCGGCATCCTTCTCTGGGGAAAGGGGAAAAAAGTACAACTTCATGAAACGCAGAATAAATAAATATGCTTTATTTGTTCAATGCAGAGTTGCAGCAACAGTCCAAGTAAAAATAACAAAGGTTCAACTCTACATTTTTTTTCCACAAGTGATGATACATCTTACAAAATTAAATCCTAGGCCAGGCCCAATACCATTATTGCCTTCGGAAAGATATGCTTATGTTTCTTAACAGATATTTAACTTTTAATAAACTCTTTAAATATAATTTGCTTCACAATACAGCTTTACTCTCATTTCATAAATATATCTACCTTTTAATAACTTTTCCACAAATTAACTATCTGTCCCTTAAAACACATTAAAATCTACGTGTAGCCCTAAGGACGCAGTTCCAGGAATAAGGCAGTTAATTTATTCATTTATTTATTTATCTGGCCCTGTAGATTTGTTTTTAAAGGAAGTTCCATCCCTATTTACCTCATTGTTTTAGCTATGCAGTGCAGAGAGGAGATGGCTTTCTGAACAGCTTGCTCCTCTACCGCAGTACAAAAGTCACAGGTGCTAAAAATGGCGCATCAAGACACAAATGAGACCTTGTTAAAAAGAATAGAAAAGTAGTCTGAGAGCCAAACCAACCCAAACAAGAGTTACAAACGGGTTAATTTAATTACAAAACAGAAATAGCCATTCTTTCTATGACGTCACTTGACAGAAGAAGGTTAAACACACCAATGAGTACGGGATGACTAGGAACAGATTAAGAAAGCAGACACATTTCTATCAGCTGATGGCAACTATGTTAACATTAGCACAGTGGAAAGAAAGTCTGCAACCTCCGCTTCCCGATTGTCTTGGGGGCTCAATGCTGCACAATGCCAGACCTAATTTCTTTAATAAATGGCCTGGAAAGAGGAGGTTCAGAACTTCAAGCTTGCAGGATTCTATTCTTTGTCTTATTTCCAAAGACAGTAAGTTAAAAACTCGTCTTCAGCTCTTTCCCGGTGGGAAACACTTTTCTATGAACAAAAGAGCAAAATAATCCACTTAATGAATAGTACCTTTGCCTTTTAAGTTTTAGGGAAAAACAAAATCAAAACCAAACCACAATTCAAACATTTCTTCTATTTTTTTTTTTTAAATTCTGTGAATCTGAAAATGTAGAAATCTTACAACATTGTCCCCAGAATTAAAGTCCATTGTTGTTTGTAGAAAAACAAGGAATACAATGTAAAACTTATTGGTATTTGGCTAAGAGTAGTGCAAGACTTAAAATAAGCCACACGACTAGCAGATGTGAGCTGACAAGAAGCAAGGCGACAGGGTAGAAGTGTCGAGAAGTTGGCTTGTTATCAGTTAGGCAGCCTGTCTCAGGGTCATCGGATTCACTCACGGCCCCCTGGGTTTGCCTGCTGCTAAACAAGGAGGAGTAGAGGAGAGAAGAAAAGAGAATAGCATTTGCAGAGCATCAGATGTAATCTTAAACTCTAAAACACACACATTATCTCATGCAATACATCTGCATCAGAAGTGTTTGTGCTAAGTAGCCCTGAGCACCTTTGTGAGTTTCTTCTTTGTACTACATGGACAAACAATTTTAAGACGACCCAAGCTACATGAAGAAGAAAACACTGGTTGGCCATAATGGTACCTGTACACAGGACTGCATGAATGAAATTAAATGATGAAACAGCTTGTATAAAATGGTCTGACAGATACAGCTTTGGGGAATGGGAGCAGGAGGACATGAAACATAGGACCGGGGAGACAAGCGGATGTGTCCGGCACAGCAAACATACCTACTGCCAGTGTTATATCTGTGCAATGTACTTACAGTTAAGTCATTTCTTGACATGGTTTGGTCTTTGAAAATGAAACACCTGACACGCAATCGTTGCCAGCCTTATTATTACTGTAACAAGTTTTGCCTTCAGCAAATCTTATTTAAAGGGTCAAATCTATTCCTACGAACCCCCTTTCTGAAAACAGAGGCATATTGCAATTATACTTCAGAAAACAAAAGATTTACTTTCTGAGATCATGTGTAAGAGAAAATAATTTTGCTTAAAGACAGAACTACGACAAATCTAAAACTCCTAATCAAAATCTCAATCTCAGTCAAGGAGGAGGAGGTAGTTTCGTTTCTTATTGGCTTCTCCTGTACTTGGTCAGTTGCAGGTTGCTATGCTATGGAAATGGGCTACTTCTGCGTTTCTAAGAAGGTGCATTCTCTGAACACGTTGTATACTGATTTTGACCAAGTTCTGACAACACCAGCAGCCACATTTGGACAAATAATCATCTCACAGAATAATGGGAGTTAGTTTAATACATTGGATCAATGGCACTGTGGTGCAGATTGGTCTCTCTGTTAAGACTTAAGCATTGTAACCAGTGACAAACCTGATCATCTGCAAAACATGATTTATTGAACAAAATGGAGGTAAGTTTGGACTGGTAAAATTCATATTTTCAAGTTTACAAATAATTACATTACTTTCTCCTAAATGTCTAGTGAACTAGATTTTTTGTGTTGTTGTTGTTTTAACTTTTAAAAGGAATTTTATTTTGTTTGCGTATTTTTCCTCGTGTATATATGTGTATCATGTATATATCTATTGGCTGTGGATATCATAAAAAAAATTGGGTCTCCTAGGAATTGGAGTTACAAAGAGTAATAATAACCTACCATGTGGATTCTGGGAAACAAATTCAGGTCCTTGGGAAGATCAATCTAGACTCTTAACCTTGGAATCAATTTTCTAAGCCCAATTTATTTTTAAATATTTGTCTTTTTTAAATGTGCACTAGTGTTTGATTGCATATATGTATATGAATTGGGGGCAAACCTGGTGCTCATGACAAACTAAACCAAACTGAAGTTCCAGGTGGCTGTAAGGCACATCATGAGTACCAGGAGCAAGTGCTTTGTGTATAGACTAAGTTTTATAATTTGAAATTGCACTGTAATGATATTATTTATCCCTTTCCTTTCTTCCAGCCAACCCACCCCATGTACCTTCCCTTGCTCTCTCTTAAGTTTATGGTATCTATTACTTTAATGGTTGTTATATATACATATTTCTTTCTCTCTCTCTCTCTCTCTCTCTCTCTCTCTCTCTCTCTCTCTCTTTCTCTCTGTTTCTCTCTCTCTCTCTCTTTCTCTCTCTCTCTCTTTCTCTCTCTCTCTCTCTCTCTCTCTCTCTGTGTATGCACCTAAGTTAAATAATAACATGGTCAGTCTATATAATGTTAGGGAAGTCTCATGGAGCCTCGGAGAAAGACCTACAGGCAACTAAGCTATTCTGAGAATGGCAGGAACAGTCTTCCACAGGGAAGAGCACACCAAATGGATCTACTGTGAGTGGTCAGCCCTGAAATCATACACATACAGCAAGTATTCTTAACTGTTATGTTGTTGAGATCTGAACCAATCCAAGGCTTTCTCAGGGGCCCTGATGAAAGACAAAAACAAACAATTTATGTGTCCTTGCTCAGAAGCAGATTTGGCACGGCCACTCTGGAGCCTCAGAGATGTTAAAGTTGTTCCTGCGATCTTGTTTTCTTTCCCCCTTTCTTGAGACTGGAGTTATCAATCCCAAGGCCATACCATGTTATATGTCGATAATTCTTTGGAGATACCCCATGTTCCCTCTGTGCAACCTTGCTTGATTAGCCTCCTGCTGACTTTGTCCTATTGTATAAGAGATTTTGCTAATTCTGTCCCACTTCCTCCCTGGAATAGTGTAAGATGCTGAACTTCTTAATAAATTTGTTTGATATAAGACAGCTTGAGCAAGATCCCCCAGATCTAAATTTCATCTTCTTCAGCCCCATATCTCTTTATCTTCTGGTCTCCTGGTCCTCTCTCTAAGGAGAATAACTAGATGGTCAAGCTCAAAATGTCAACTAGGGACACATGAGTACAGGAGAAAGATTATAGCCATAATACATAGATATATGAGAGAAGTCAGCCTGGGGGATGAGGCCGAAGTACTGAGAGGCAAAACAAAGGAGAACAAAATTCTAAACAGCACGGTTTTTCTTTAAATCAATGGTTTTCAACCTGTGGGTCACGATCCCTTTCACATGGGTCTTGTAAGACTACCTGGAAACACAGATTTACATTAAAATTCATAACTATGGCAAAATTACAGTTATAAAGTAGCAGCAAAGTTAATTTATGCTTGGGGTTCACCACCACATGAAGTGTATTAAGAGGTTGTAGCATTAGGAAGGTTGAGAATTGCTACTTTCAGTGTTTCCTTTGCTTCTGCGTTCTCCTTTTTTTTTTTTTTTTTTTTTTGTAATGTATTGTTAAAGCACTTAGAGAAGATAGTTTGTTTCATTCTAAAATGCTGCACTTGGTTCCCTGAAGAAGGTCCTATAAGTTTAAAGACATCGGGATGTATAGTTTAAAGACTGGCCCAAAGTGAGAACCATCCTATGGGCAAGAACCAATCCAAGACACTATTAATTGTACTATGTTATCCTTATAAACAGTAGCTTAGTATAATTATCCTGACAGGCTGTACCCAGCAGCGTATGGGTAGATGCAGATGATCCACTGCTTGGTCTTCATGCGGGATTTCCAACAATTGGAGTGGGGGCTCTCCCTAACGCTGTTGCCTGTCCGTGAAATATGTTCCCCTAACTGGGCTGCCTTGTCTGACCTCAGTGGGGAGGATGCATCTAATCCTGCAGTGACTTGATCTGCCAGGGTGGGGTGATACTCAGGGAGGGGGCTCCCCTTTCTCAGAGAAGAAGGGAGGGTAGAATAGGGAGGAGTGTTGAGGGGTGATATTGGGATGTAAAGTGAATAAATGAATTAATTAATGAAGGAAAAAAGAGAGAATCATCTACAAAGACCACATGCGTTTCATATTAATGAATTGGCATGGTAGAATTCGATTAGAGATTGTTTCTATTCACAGCATAAATTTGATTCAATTATAATTCAACAGTCCTATAAATCTGGTCAGTCTACTCTGAAATAGGTTTCCAGACAAGAGATAAAAATTTTAAAAATAAAAAGAGAGATGGAGGGAGGGAGGGACAGAGAGAGAGAGAGAGAGAGAGAGAGAGAGAGAGAGAGAGTGTCCCAGAAGAGAGAGTGAGTCCCGGAAGATGAGAAATCGGTTCAGTTCTTGAATTACTTTCCATTCCATTCGCGATGCCTCAGTGGAGGAGATTGTTTCTCATTTTGGTCATACAGTTTTAAGGCCACCTGAAACCCTGAAACGGCTCTGTCTCGTTTAGCCTAGCCAAGTTGCTTCCTCTTTTATCATAAAGGATTATTAGATCTCCTGTTAATGTCTTCCACTTTTCATTTGTGGGAGCTGGAGGAGCCCAAGCCCCCTCATATTTTTGACAAAAAAAGCCTGCCACTACAGCAGGGGATTTTACTGATGAGAAAAAGAGGAGTAGCTTCACAGTGGCCCAGGCTGGGAAGACTGGGAGTGGCCTACTCAGCAGCAGAGCACCAGGTTCCTTGGCAATAGGGACCACCCCCTGGTTCCCTGGAAACTTGTCTCCCAGGTCTGACTAGGGAGGAGCAGCCAGTCCCTAGCAGAGAGGGTGTGGCAATACCACCTGAGAGGAAAAGGCAGAGACAGGTCAGACACCTCAAAAATGACAAAATGTCTAGAATGTTTCCCCCTAACAGTATATTTGCAGTTTTCACTGCTTAGGGTTTTCCCAGGTCAGATGTGGATGTGTTAGGGTTCAGAAAGCACCATTATTAAAGAAGAGCAGCCTCTGGTGCCCAGTTGTCCTGTGCTGTTTTATGTGTGAGCAGAGAAGCTGACTCTGAAATATGGGATTTGACCTTCCCACTTCAGATTGAAGCATGGTTTTTCTCTGTATGTCCTTACCCCCTTTCCTGGGTCAGACCATCCCTCTGAGAGGGGAAAGAAGAAGAAACAACCTAAGAGATAAATAATAATAATAATAATAATAATAATAATAATAATAATAATAATAAAAGCTGGACCTGAGTTGGTAATGTTCTTTAGGAAGACTTGAAAATGTAATTCTTTCTCCTTCCCTCCTTTCTTGTTCATTTCTCAAAAAACGAAACAAACAAAACACCAAATAATATCAAACAAAAAACAAAACCCACTGCCCCTCACAACTATCTCTGTATTCAGCTTCCTTGAGCCAAAAGGATGTTGTGTTATGATTTTAATGTTTTGTTTTAATGTTGAGAGTTTTCCATGGTAGATAACATATATACTAAAAAAATAGTTAGGCAGCCAAAACCGTAATGCTGTCGCCATGAAAAAACATCCAGGTGGGCTTTGCTGGGTCTTCATCTCCTTAAGGGACATTTGCTCCAATACTGACTTCCAAGCCAATTTTATATGAAAACAGGGACTGGGGAGGAATCTGTCCACAGAACTGTAAAGTCACATGGTACTAAATAATAAAAACTGCTATAAGGATAAAAGATAAAAACTATTTTAATAAATGAAGATTTATTTATAAAGATGGATATATGTTTATAAAATAGAAAACTAAAAGGATTTTTAAGTTATAAATTTCCTAATAAGATTTATAGGCATATAGAGGCTAAGATTTAAAGATGATATGTATGATATTAAAGTTTATAAGATCTATGATTCACAGTTACAAAAAACAGCTATAATGCATGTAAAATCAAGGTTTATTTTAAAATAACTTGCTGTTAAAATATTACATAATAGTTAAATATATCAGACCTTATGGGTATTTCTCACGTGAGGTTCTGCACTGTTCTCTTTGGCCAGACTGGGAATGATCACCCATTCTTATTTGTTTGTCATTGATGGGTCTCTTATACAACCTTCTGTCTGGGTGACATGTATGGCCTATGGCTTTGGAATTCAGAAGTCTAAAGTAAAGTTTCTCAGGCATTGTCAATTTAATCACTGGAGTCTTCTAGTTTCTAATAATTCAGGTTACCCAATTTGATTGATGGTTCCCAGTATGCAGTGGAAATCTGGTACCTGGTTAACAGGATGATATTCCCCCTGGGGACATGCTTCATGATTCAAAAGAACTCTGTGGGGTGCTAGTTGACTTGTCCCGGAGGCACCCATCTGGTCTGAATGAAGATAATTTCTTAAGATCTCCACATTGGCTACATCCTCTTATAAGGTCTCCAGGGGGTAGAGCAAGGGCTTAACTGGACCTTTGGCTGTTAGTCCCAGCCCTGAATAGTGTGATGTTCTAAGAGACTTTCAGAGAAAAAACAACTATAACACGGACATCCTTTTACATGAAAGATACTAAGCATAGTACCAGGCATAATCTAAGGCTGACTAAATGGTTGCTTCTGTTATTGTAATTATTATAAATACCATCCTTACATCATGTACTCCTGACTTGTCCAGTTTTAATAGGAAGGCTATCTTTGCAACTTTATTTTTTTTTAAATTTTTTATTTTTGATACTTTCTTTACATTTCAAATGTTTCCCCCTTTCCAGATCTCCCCTTTGGAACCCCCCTATTCCCTCCCTCCTCCCCTGCCTCTATCAGGGTATTCCCCCACCCATTCACCCACCCACTCTCGTCTTCCCTCCTTGGCATTCTCCTATACTGGGGGATCTAACACCCTCAGGCCCAAGGGCCTCTCCTCCCACTGATGGCTAATATCATGCTTCTCCACTATTTCTTTAAGAGAATAGCGTTCTATTGAAACTATCACCCTCCTTCCTTCCTTCCCCTCTCCCTCTCTTTCTTTCTTTCCTTGTCCTCCTTCTCACCACCACCACCACCACCATCATTGTCATAGTCATTGTCGTCGGCATCGTCGTCATCATCATCATCATCACCATCTATTTACCTATATATCCATTTATTCCAGGGCACACATTCCATGCTGATTGCAAATTCAGGTTCAAATATTAGCTACAATTTATGGATGGACAATGCAGAAGTGCCCTCTTTCCTAGTGGGCTGATCCTATAAATAGGCACTACTTAAGGAATCAAGTACTCAAACCAATAGAAAAAAAGAAAAACCAAGAGTGAAAATATGTGTTTTTAAATGATGGTGCTCACTCCAAGTTCGGAGTGCTAGTTTCTATCCGATTGTACTTTTATCCCTGCCACTCAAAGAACACACTTCCTATTTTACAGTCTGGATGCTGTATGTGCTTTCCACGTCAACATTAGTAAGTCAAAGGATTTTGGTTTGGAAAGGCAATTTTAGAATCAAATTAATTTGTTGCTTATTAACTTCTATCTCTGGAGATTAGAGTAATGCACTAAACTTGCCTCCCATATAATGAGCACATAACTCAGTTAGAATTTGAAAG
This sequence comes from Rhynchomys soricoides, assembly GCA_019843965.1. Classification (NCBI taxonomy): domain Eukaryota; kingdom Metazoa; phylum Chordata; class Mammalia; order Rodentia; family Muridae; genus Rhynchomys; species Rhynchomys soricoides. The sequence goes on from JADRCH010000041.1 coordinate 3,196,295, forward strand.
AGCCTGACCACAAAGCTGCTTAATGTGTGAAGTTAGTGATGTGTCCAGAGCTGACAGGTGGGCTTGGGACTGCCTCCATCACTCCTGCCAAGAACAGCAAAGCCATTTCTTCCACCAGTGCATGGTTAAGGACCCTGCCTGTGAGGAATGTAAAGGATGCTCTCAGTAATGCTATTAGCAATTGCTTCACCAGGAGATTATGAGAAGTAATTGGTGACCACCTTTCAAGGCACCCTGACAATTCAGTGTCATTAATTAGTGTTGTTAGCAGTGACTGTGGATCACCAAATCTCAGTGGAGTTCCCAGCAGAAATGAAACATGAACAGACATTTAAGGGCAGTAACTGAATATGAAGGATAAAAGTAACATTCAAACATCTATCAAAACAATCACTTAGACTAGGAACGAGTAAAAGACATGTCTCATTTTAAACACATTGCTGTCTAGAAGCGTAGGTGATTTCTCAAACAAAACCCAGTATTTATGACTGTATAATATTTGCTTGTTTGCTCACATTTTTTCTTATGGACAATGCTCAATGTGGGGTCTTAAGTCACCCACCACAGTATGCTCTCAACCATTCAGAACTCTGCCCTGAAAATTAGGATGCCTAGCTTGTCTAGTGTGGATAATTGTTGATTAATAGTTTTGTTACTTGGCATTTTATGTAAATCACTGCTATAGCACTTCAAACTCCTCAAAGGAAAATCAGAAATTAAACTAATTGAAAAAAAAAGCAAAAAAAAAGCAACTTTTCTTCTGACCAGAAACCTTGAGACCATTTTGCATTTAATCTCTTGCTTTAAGTTTGGAGTTATGGAAATACCATCCTGCCTTATGACCCATTCTTTCAAAGCCAATATCTTAAAGAGCTTTACTTGACTCAATACTCACTTATATATCAATATTTATAGAGAGCCATTTTGAACCCCTCCCAGATTTTGAATTATATTAGAGCTCCAATTGTCCTACCAGTATTAAGTGAACGTGATGCATGCTGGTACCCGTGCGAGCTTTGGAAATGCTCCAAGCACTCAGAGGACTGAATACTCTCAAATTTAAAATTACTCTAAAAGAAATCTTTATATTGAAACAAAACCCTCAACACTGGAGGAGAGAAAGCCTTCCCTTGCTTTCTACACAGCATGTAAAAGGAAGAGGTTTTTACCACATAATTTCTCTGGTCCATGTTTTCCTCATGTTATAAGCTAAGGTAAAGAGGGACGTTTGTTTTTCTTTAAGTTAGCTCAAGATCCATTAGACTATATGACTCCGTATGGACCCAATGAGTGTGCTGACCCTTCACCTTCACCACACTCATAGATATACTTGGTGAAAAATGACCTTTCAAAAGTTTTCAAACTTCTGGGCTATGGTTAGAATAACTAAGAGAAGACCTGTATAACAACTGTGCATATACTTAAAGAAACATGCACATTTCATAAATGGTATCAAGGTTGGAGTCCTTTCTATTGGTCTAGAGGTAAGGGCAGCTTCTGTGGCTGGTTGAAGGGTCATCAGACACATTTAAAATAACTTCTAATTAATTCCAGATTTAAGTTTAGAATGTGGAATTAGTATATGAACTCTAAGAACAGTCCTGTTCGAGGGTTGGAGAGAGATCTCAATGCTTCAGAGCACTTGTGGCTCTTGCAGAGGACCTGAGCCTGATTGTGTGTGTGTGTGTAGGCACATGCACAGATGACTTCACAAAAATGAACACATGTAAAAATAATAATTTAATGTATTCCAAGAAAGTGACTTGGAAGATATGTCACGGTTACAGAAGTCCAGGCCATGGGTTATTTAATAAGCATAGACAAATTTGGTTCCAAACAGTGAATAAGCTTGGGCTGTTACATAAATCCCCCAGAGAACATGTAAATTTTGTTCAGGGTTCACTGTGTAGATTCCTGGGCATGAATTTCTGTGGAGAGCATCCCTGTAAGTAGAAGGACAACAGTGTAAGCAGCCCAGGGAAATGTAAATGGGCTTAGAACCCTTTCCTAGCAGAGCATAGGGATGACCTTTAAGCTAGGATGCTCCATTGGCTTGAGAAGGAATGTCTATGATTTAGTCTAGATGACAAATATTAGGTAGGGTACCTGGAATACTTGGGATGCAGAGGAAGCATGTGAGGCAGAGAAAAACGTCTGCAGCTAATGCTACCACGAGATAACTGCTTTCCCTTATAGATGCTTTGCTCATTCCTTACAGTGACCAAGATAGAAATTACATTTTTTATAAACTTCAGTAGCTCCAAATCAGGGCCAAGCAACAGGTAGAGGCTTGGAACCCCACTTCTTCATTGAATAGCCACAATTCTTTCCTGACATGACTGGGGTCCCTTTAAGGTTATGTTTCCTGTGAGCGTTCAGATGCAAGCACATGCAGTATTACAAAGGCCACATTTTCTCCCCTTAGAGCACAGGTAACAGATCACCAAGACATAGTAGATTAAACAACAGTTCAAGTATTCCACGAAGGGTGATCTTCTATTGGGTCTCTAATGAAGTTCTTATCATTCTGAATTGACCTATTAGCTAAAACTAATTTAATTTTCCCTAATATTTTTTGTTTTCATTTTGAACTTTTTGTTTCATAAAATAAATAGTAAGTAAGAATATCTTTTCAGGATGGCAGGCATGAGTGTGGTGGTGTATACAGATTGTTTTCAAAAGAAGAGACATGCATGTACAAGTGTCATTCCTGAACAGATAGCAAGAGAAACCATATATCCAGTCTATCCCTGGTTGCACTACATTACCAGTTAGTTAGACAAAATCCACCTGGCACCAGTCTTCTCTGCCCAGACTCTGCTGTGTGTGTACCCTTTGCTCTTCATCTTTCCCCTCCCCTCTCCTGTTCCTTCTATTTCTCCCTCAGCCTCCACACATTCTGTTGCTATGCTCTGCCCTTCCCAATGGACACATCACACTTTCTCTGTCATGAAAGAAGGCAAATCTATTTAGCTGAGGCAAGCCTATACTTTGAATGCTTCTGAACATCCCTGGGGCATATACTTTAAACTCTAGCCTCAAAGAACATGAGGAAGGCAGAAAACTAGTGTGCGAACCTCAAATGGATACATCAAATTCATTTCACCGTGTCTTACATATGCTAAAAAAATTCTACACATTACTCTTTAGCTTTTTATACACACAAAACTAACCTGAGTTTACTCTCCACAGTGTTTTTTCCTTGATCCTTTACTCATTTGTAATATTTCTTTCCAGACCTGATCCAAATATTCTCCTTTCTAAAACTCAAAGACATGACCCAAAGTTCTGATGAAAGGATTTGTACTTAAAACGCATTGTCTCTCCAGCATTCTGTTTCTTTAATAGTATAAGAAAGTTTAGACTGGATAGTCTGTGGAATGTGCAAGGGAGGGGCACAGCCATGTTCTTAAAGATGTTTATGTAAAGTCTGACTTGGATGCAACTAGGTGAAGATGCTTGGCAGCAGTAGTGGAAAAGAAAAGGAAGGCAAGGCTGACCACGGATGCAGAAAGAGCCAAGCTCTGGTTCCAGCCAAACTCAATGGCAGGATCGGAGCACCAAATCAGAGACTGGCCTCTAGGCAGAGATGAACTGAAATGTCCATGACTGCGCATATATAAGATATTAAAGAAACATAGTCCTGTGAGATAGTTCAGCAGCAAAACTACTTGCTGCACAAGGATGGTGGCCTGAGCTCAGATCCTTAGCACTCTCATAAGCACTTGGCGTGACTTATGTGCCCACTACCTCAGTATTCTGTGGGGGTAGGGAAGACACTGGGAGGGCTGCCAAGGCCCTTGGAAATTGCAGATTTCTATACCATGCACTGAAGCAGGCAACTGAAATTCTTCTCTGACTTTCAAGCATGAGTGCATGCGTATACGCATCTGAGTACAAACATGCACGCACACTACAGACAGATAACACATACATTCATATAAAGAAACAAAGCCCTAAATACATTACGTCTTCTACACACTGGTGAACAAACAAATGGGTACATACATAGAGATATACATTATCTGGTACTTATGCGAGTTGATTTTCTCTGTAAAGATACTCCGACACATCTTAGTTCTGATTGTTTCAAGGTAACAGGTCTAAAAGTGGTCACTGAATACTGCTAAAATATTTTCAAGTGTCAACCATCACACTTTGCCCTTTAATTAGTAACCTTCTGAGGTTATGATGAGATAGTCCCGATCAAGATGGATTTAAGGGTTAGGCCCTATGGCTTCTTACCCTCTTGGTAAACCTTAGGAGAGAGTGGTGGAGCTTGGCTCTTCATGTTCCTCACTTTCCTGAAAAGCAGGAAGCCCAGCTGTGCAGCAGCTGCACTTTAGCTCTGTCCCAAAACTCCTGAATGAAACCAGATGCCCATGCACGCCATTAGACTACAGCCTGCTTTATTCTCTATGCAAGCAGGGACATGAGGCAGATATTGGTAACAAGGTACAGTGCATATAGAGATGTAGGCAGGAAAATCATGAAAGGAAATAGGCCAGCTCCTGATTATCTTAACTCTATTAAGTCTCAACTTCTTCCCTTTAAAATGAGAACATTCACAATTCCCACAGGACTACTGTGAGAATTACACAAATGTACACAGTACTTTCACAATAGTAAAAATGAATAAATAAAGCAATTTCAAAGTTACCCTTCTGTTTCTCTCCCTTAGGTAAGTCGTGTGTGTGTGTGTGTGTGTGTGTGTGTGTGTGTATGTCTGTGTGTGCGTGTGTGTATGTGTGTATATGTGTATGTGTATGTACGTGTGTGTGTGTTTATGTGTGCGTGCATGTGTGTGTGTGTGTGTGTGTGTGTGTGTGTGTGTGTGTATGTGAATGAAGCATGCCCTGACTTATCTTTTTCTGTCTCTGTTTCATGTACTCAAAGCATTAAGCATTAAGGATGTGGGATGACGCTCTTACCTATTCAATATCTATGAGTCAGGGTCTCACTTTATAGTCAAGACTGGTCTATAACTTATTACATGGACAGGCTGGTCTTGAACTTGCATTAGTTCTTCATGCTTTGCCTCCCAATTGCTGAGATTGCAGGCATCAGACAGTATACTCAGTTTCTCCTTTATCTAGTTCAAAAACTTCTCTGAGTTTCTCATTGTTTTATGCTAGAAAGTCTTAAAATTGTCTTTCTAGCTTTCATCTCTGAATTACGCTGTTACATTCAGTTAGATGTCTAACTAGCATCACAAGGCTAACACGGTTTGGTGCCAATTACTTGGCTCATACCATGCCTTCCTTCTCATGAAGGGCATTGTGATTTGAACGTAAAATTACCCTAAGAGACTACTGTGTTTGCACACTTGGTCTGCAGCTAGTCGCACTGATTTGGAAGGTTCTAGCATCTTTAAGAAGTGGGGTCTTGCTGGAGGAAGTGTGTTGCTTGGAGAGGCTTTGAGGTTTTATAGCTTGACCTCATTTCCTGTTCTCCTTCCCTTCCTGACTTCTGATGCCCAGTGAGGACAGAGGTGAACTAACATCATAAAATAACCCACCTGTAGAGAAGCAGTCGTAAAAGCTAAGAGGAAGCATGTTTTTCAGGTACATTTTCTATTCTTCTCTGTGCCCTTTTGTAACAACACTGAAGCAGATAATCACCCCAGGGTCCAACTGAGCCATCATTTATGTCACTTGAAACAATGTGCCACAACAATACTCGAAATGGCCCTGCTGTTTGCCAAGCAGATGGCCATCAGGAAAAGTAAAGATACCACCCAGAGCCAATTGTAGTAATTGCCTGAAGTTAACTTTTCTGAGTAAAATAAAAAGTGTTGCAGCAGCTTCATTCTAGAATTACCAGGAGAATTCTAAGGGTATTGCTTACTCTCTCCCCATCCATTTCCTTGGTGTTTTGCTGCACATCATTCAGAAGGCACATTCTGGATCGACTATTATGTTCACTTGAGTAACACAGGCTGGCAAGCTAGGAGAGGAGCATTTCCCCTGCACCCAATGCTTCACTTTTGTTTAGATTCCTTCTAAATTGCTTTAGCCTTCCTCCCACTCAAATTGATGGCACTAATAGAGACTCTTAGAGGTCGTCTTGGCCCAGCCTCTGTGTTTTCATCAGAGGCTCAGAGCTCTAAAGAGAGGAATGGTGGCTCATCAGCAGACTAAGGGGCACAGGGCTGGGGCTGTGTGCACAAGTGGATTAATGAGACTCTAGCTTTAACACACAAAATCCCACTCTCATAGCCCATGCTTATCAGAGGACTCGCTAACTCCTCAGCATTTATAGACCATGGGGACTCATGAGCCCTCTCGCCCTGAGATGCCCCTCACACCATCGGTTTTACATCCTGGGGCTCATGACCTATTCCTAAGGGAACACCACAGGTTTTACACACTATTGAAGCAAAATGACTAGGAAGAGTAGATGCCATACATAGGACTGAGCACCCTAGTTCTTCCTCAGCAATCCTCAGAACATATGGCAGACAGTCCTTTTCTTAGGTAATAATGAGTCCGTCAGTGTGGTAGCCTTGGTACTAAATCACAAGAGTGAGAAATCAAAGATGGAAAGGAGAGGTGAGGTAACTAAAGAATTCAAGCATAGGAAAGTGGTATCTTTTGCGTTTCTTTGTTGTGAGAAACACCATGACTGACCCGAGGAGGAAAGGGCCCCACACCAATCGTTCATTCAGAAAATGCCTCCCTCCCCCATGGCCCCGCTCAAGGTCATTCTGATGGAGACAACTCCTCAATTTAGGTTTCCTCCTCTTGGGTGACTCTATAGTTTCAAATTTTGACAAAAAAATAACCAGCACGGGTTAGATCTGTTTTTATGCTTCAGATTATATAGGCTATATTATACCAAAATAGTTTATATCCAGAAAGAAGGCATGCTATGATTGTCATTATTGAAGTGTGCATGTATCTCAAATTCAGAGACAGTAAAATAAATCAATTAGGTTTTGGGGATTGACACACTTCAGTCTTTACCTTGATACTTGGTTTATAAATCAGATCCCTCTGAAACAGTGAAATCTATATGGGATTTAAGATTACAACCGTATTTGAGATGTATCAAGAAATGTATGGGTGCATGCAAAATTCTGAAAGAGGCATAGAAGATGGCACAGAAGAAATAAAAGCAACAACACAACCAAGGGGCATCCCTTGAGAGTTGGCAGGATGCCTGTCCTTGGCTAAAGTCTGCACATGCTCAGTGTATGATAGAAATTTACTAATATATTTCTGTCTACAAAGTTGAGTATATCAATGGGCGGAAATCCATTTCATAGGCAAATTAGTGGATGGTGATTTACAAAGAACTCTACAAGACAAAGTATCAAGAAGCTTAAAGAACTCTTTAGAAAGCACACATCACTCCTCCAAACCACAAATCAATTATCTAAAGCGCCGCGCCCTATTCCATGGGAGGTCCCATGGATGTTGGGAGCTGATTTTATCAAATGGCTTACAATTGCTGAGCTCCAGAATCACAGGATCTAAAATACTTCTATTCTTTTAATTCCCTTTATAGAAAAAAAAATCAAGTAGTTATAGGAAAGCTCACTGACAGGAAGTTGATGATAAAACTATGGAGAATTGACTTTGTAAAATGAGATTGCAAAATCAATGTAGTAGTGACCCTGAATGTTCTTACTTAGAAATAGGAAGCTAAGATTCCACTCCCTTGTGCCACAAATGGCTGCATTCTAATAGATGAATAGATGTTATTTCAGCAGAAGACATCTGTCTCCGCCATTACCTAAAAGTACTTCCCACTACAAAATAATAACAAAAGGGCAACAAATGATTAAAATAAAGATATGCATTATTAGCCTATAAATTTCAATTGCAAATTTCTTTCTAATGAAAATCAGCAAGCATAACACACAGTTTTTTTCTGGTATAAACTTATGCTTACATACTAGATGGTCAAAACATACTAGGATGGTATCTGCATTTCCCATTTGTTATTTGTGTTGTTGGAAAGGCTGCATAATTTTTCTTTACATTAACATAGTCTTATTGAAATGACAGGTGATATCATTATATGTGAGTTAATATGACTGTGAAGATTCACACACACACACACACACACACACACCTCCAAATCAATCAGTCTTATTATCTACCTTGTCTACCTGAAAGATATGTATATACCTACACATACCTGTATTAGTATAGCACATCTGAGGTATGTGAAGTGATTGAGAATCTGTAGCTGCAATTATTGTAACTATTGATATAAATATTGCTAATTATTTATTGAATAAATAACAGTGAAATAATCTACAACTTATTTCTGTTAATTAATACTTTTTGGAAAATATAGCCTGTACATTAGAACAATCTCTGTAATGTTTATACTTCCTAGTAGTGCTCTCACAGTTAGAAGATTCTTATCCATTGCTATGGTAGTCTTCAGATTTCCATACATTAATAATTCATAATGTAGTGCTTTCTCTAAATACTCTAAACTTTCAGGTCCAACTTTGATTAGATATTGTAAAGCCTGTATTTAGTTTTTTCCTTTTATTCAGTTTTCAGGTTTGAACCTAAGACCTCATGATTGCTAGGAACAAACTCCTTCGCTGTGCTAGTTCCATGACACAGATTTTGGCTCCTTAGAACAATAAAACAAAAAAGTCTACTTAAAAATACTGCTTGCTTTGATTCTGCTGTAGAGTGTAGTGCCACTATTTCCTGTTCTGTGTCTAACAACACTTTCACAGAGACACTGGATTAGTCTTATCATTTACTTTGCCTACCTGAAGTAATCACTGAGTTCTGAAAATATTTACCTGTAATACTTTTAATCATAAATCATTAATATGTATTGAAATTTTTCAAATATTTATATCTTTAATAATTATGAGCATTTAATCCCCTTAATTTAGATAATGAAAATTGGAGACTGGATGCAGAATAAATTACTAACATGCATAATTTATAATGAAAAATATTGTTGCTCCTTTATTACTAACTTAGTTTATTTATTCCCCAGGAAATACTTATTAAAACTTAATTTATACCAAAAGTATTACCTGATTACTTAAATATAGCTCATGCTCACCCATGTTGACAAATATAAGCTAGAACTATTGCATGCAGATTAAAGACACATATTTATAAAATAATATGGGTAGGTTTACAATACAGAATTCATTGACTAATTTTATATATACATATTTTGTAATATATATAATTTGCTTCATCTATTAGCCAAAACTTACATTTAAATTGCCTGGTGTCTTAAGATGGAATTTCTGTACTGTATCTTATGGGTGTGTAGAGATAGGTTCACAATAGTGAAGTTTTGTATGGTTGAGTTTTCCCATGACTTTGATGTATGAGTGTACTGGAGACTTTGGAGGCTAACAATACACTACTTCATCGACTTTGGCAGGTTTCGTCATGTATTTACCTTGTAATTATTTGATGTAGATTTTTGTTCGATTCCCATTACCACTCATATATACAGAGTGTTGCCTTGGTGCCCTTGGGGAACTGCCTCCAGGATTCCCCCTGTAGTTACCTGTTTTTGGAGGGTGCTTACGCACTATTACACGTACACCAAACAATTAACTTGGAAATGCTTAGCGAGTGGTTGTTTCTAATTGAAGATGTAAGTCGGAATTTATTTACTGTAGACACTTTTTGTTTTTAAAAAGGGGGGTCATGTGCAAGGGACAGATCTACAGACCCCAGAGCCTTGTTTGGGAGGCACAGTAAAAGACACAATGAATTCTGTGAGAGGCCATTCAGCTGCTCTCCAGGAAATACTGGGTGGATTAGACATGTGTTTTGAGACACATATTTAAGCATTGAATATAATGTTGGCTTCCAGAAGGCAGTGAAAGGAGGAAACTGGGAGAAGGCTGGTAAGCTGGGACAAAGACAAATAGTGATGAGAGGTAGACATGCTGTTCTTAGGAGCAAGAGTCTGTATTCTTCACACATGGAATTGCATTGTGACCTGTATTCTTTAAACACAAATGATAATGTTGGCATTTGCATGGGGAAATTGTATATAGTGGCTGGTGACATTTGTTCCATTGGTGATTGCTACATTCTCACACAGAGAAGAATTAAAATCGCATTTGAATTTATGGCTCAACCTCACAGAGCATATGCTAGTGTATTTAAGAATTTACCTGAATCCTCCAAATTGCCACTGAGAAACAGAACGAAGAACATGCCTCACCTAGAGAACCGGGAGCTATATGATAAGGATATAGTGATCCTCAGTTGCTGTCTGAGGGTTACAGTAAAGGCCTACTAATACCCCCATTTCCTATGGGCTCTAGCATTATAAAGGGTCGAAAGCATTCCTTAGCCTACTCCAGGCTTTCTTAGTCCGACTTGCATTTTGATCTATAGATGTCATAAGGAGCCACAGTAGGGTCACATCTACAGTTTCTATTGCATCATCTCAAGAGTAGAAATAAATAGAAGCATCTTCCTAAAAGCTTAAGTGATGATAGAAGTTTTTAATTTAAGATTTGCTTTTTATTTTTATTTATGTGTACTTATTTTTACGTAAATATTTGCTGGGAAATAAATAAACTAAGTTAGTAGTAAAGGAGCAACAATGTTTTTCATTATAAATTGTGCGTGTTAGTAATTTACTCTGTATCCAGTCTCCAATTATCACTATCTAAATTAAAAGGATTAAATGCGTGCACATGCACACACATGTACATACACATGTACACATATACACATGAATGTAGTAGCCTCACAATCTCCAAGAGGATATCCTATCTCTTGGAGTCAGAGTTACAATTAGTTGTGAGTTGTCCCACGTGCGTGGTAGAAATGTGAACCTCTGGCCTCTATGATAGCAGTCTATGTTCTTAACCTGTAAACCATGTATCTAGTCTCAGTGATAGGAAGCTTGTAGGGAACTGGAAGATATGCTGTGTTTCTTAGAGATATGTAATACTTTCATGCAGTTTCTTTGGCTAGTCATTAGCAACATTTAATATATTATTTTGGAAACCTCTGATATAAGTATCCTCTGCCATGCAGAAAATCTAAAGGCAAACCCGGCATGCTGCCCAGCACTCGGTGTAATAGTGTGGCCATCATAACTCCTAGTTTATTATCTGGTTCTGAAGAGCTGAATGGCATCTGAGCCACATCTGGAAACAGTACCGCTGTGTCCGAGCACTTTCCTATGCATGAACAAGGTAAGCGCTGCTGGAAGACAGAGTTCATCACAGCCTCATTTCATGTCCTGGCTGGAAACTAAACTTAAATTGATCAGGAAATGGGTTTTGGCATCCATATTGTGTAGTTTAGGGGAAAATGTGCCATGGTGATAGAGAGAGTGCTTGCTTTTGAGGCTGAAAACAGTTTGTGGCAGGGCACATGTATACACAATAATCTAAAGATGTGATCATCCCACAAAGCCCCATATTTACTTATCTTTCCGTGAAGACTGTATCAATCACAGTCTGACTTAGCTGGGGCTCTGCAGCACTTACTTTAATATTTTCTAAGTTCCTACTACAGTAGGCAATGTGATTATAAGAGGGTGGATAATCAGAAGAATTCATAAATTATGTCTAAACACATCTACTGACAGACCACAACACTGCCGGGCAGTGAGCACTTGGAGATGAGATGACAGCATACATAAGGGTCGCTTCATTTCCACTGTGTACTTTTTATAAAAGTAGAAGAGGAAGGCCTGCCACCTGTGTGGCCACAGCCACAACTATCTGTTGTTGCTTTAATGACACTAATTTTACATAGCAATCAGCTAAAGATTGCCTAAGGGATAGAAAATAGTAAGTATATACATATACATAGGCATATATATATATATTTATGTGTGTGTGTATGTGTGTGAATATATACTTAGTTTGAATATATACTTAGTCTGAATATATATATATATATATATATATATATATTCATATATATACATGTATATGTAATTAATTAGTTTGAAGTCCTGGATTTCTGATACTGCCTCATTGATGAATATATATATATGAATATATATATATATGAATATATATATATTCATATATATATATGTATATGACCTACTTTGAGAATTTGTAATTCCAAGTGAGATGAATCACAAGAGTAATTTCTAAGAGCACCATTTTTCATATCATACTAGGTTCAAACTTATTTCGTCATTAAAAACAAATACAAATAAACCTAAAATTGCCAGGTATGGTTGAGCACGCCTTTAAGCCCAACACTTAGGAGGCCGAGGCTGGAAGATCTACATGAGTTTGAAGCCAGCTTGTTCTACAAAGTGAGTTCCAGGACAGTCAGAGCTACACAGAGACTCTGTCTCAATAAATAACCAACCAAACGACAACAACAACAAAAGACCCCAAAATTAATGTAACCAAACATTTAATGCAGCATTAACTGTACCAACTCTAAGAAGCACATTCTAAATAAAAATTCACATTCTAAATTCATTGCTCTCATTTATGATGGGATGCATGGTCCCATTTATGATGGGCTTTGGACTGTCTTTATGGAAAAGTAACTGAAAATGTATTGATCCTAACTGATCAATAAAAGCAGTTCCTTGTCAAATAGGAAAACTGTTTTTTAACATTTGACTGATTGTGTTGTTTTCTTTGAAGCTAGATGCTATGAGCATTAAAATAAAGATTAAACTGCATTAGTATTAGCCTTAATTCTCAGGGTTTGCCACACTTGTCCTGGACCCACAGCATTAGAAATTGTTAGGAGGTCATTCTGAATCTTAAGTGTTATACTATAAACATCACTTGTTCAATGTTACACAGATATGTATTGATTTTCTACAATAAACTGTTTTCATAGAAAGTTTTGATATAAAGAATGTGAAAATCATCTTTCAATAAAGCAAGAAAGTAAGACTAGAAGCAACCAGTACTTGTACATTTATGTGATTTATTTTTAAAGTGAGGCTTAAACAATATGAACACTGCTATATTAAGTAAATTTGACTTTTTAAAATTAGATTTACTTTAATTTTCTGAGCACAACTGTTGGCCTGCATATATACGTTTATCTCCATAACATGTGTTGAGTGCCAGTGGAGGCCAGAAAGGGCACACAGCTCTCTAGAACTGTAGCTAAAGATGGCAATGGGAGCTAAGCATCACCTCTCTTAAACACTGAGCCACCTTTCCAGCCCCAGATTTGACTTTCAAAAGAACTGAAGGTATCAATGGTATTGAAGGCATCTATCTCCTTTTCGCTAAGTAGCAAGCTTTCAGGAAGACTTTGTGAGACAGGAATATGACTCTTCCTGTGACATGGTGCCAGGGTTAAATACTATTAACTTCTAAAAAGTATTATTAGATGGTATTGAGAATGTTAATTTTGGATTGAACTTTCATTAAACCTTTTTCTGTAAAGACCCTTTCATAGTTTTCTGTGAATAAAGAAGTCGCTGAGAGTGAGCTATTCAACCAATCCTCTCCTCTTGCACTCGCTGATAGATTTGAGAGGGGAGCTACTGAATAGGATTAGACTCCAGCTACAAAGAATACTCTAATCACAGATATTGAAGACATGACTCCTGCTTCAGGAAGCTTCATGCTAGTATAGTCTGCACTGTTTCCAAAAGCCTTTCTAGTATGCCAGTCAAGTTAAGATAAACTTTGCATAACCCTGTTTGCAGCTCCTCTAGGGTCCTGATTCTGGCTAACACTCTTCAACAGTGACTTCAGATGGGTCCAAAAGAACAGTTCAGTAGTAATTCCTAGAAACATTTATGATGGACAGATGGATGGGCTGTGACTGTCCTCTGATGTGATTGGTTTTTTTTATAATGCTTGAAGTTGTCCAGTGATGTGCAAGTTAAAAATCATAATTGCATGCCACATTTCGTCTAAATTCACCATCACATATGTAACCATGTTTTTTAACTCACTTTTAAATCAGCTGGAGGCCCTCCTGTGCTACCACATTAGCACAGGAAGTTATATTAAACCCAGTAAAAAGGTTTTTTTTTCCCCAAATGATCTTTGCATTCCCACCTGTGAGTTTTATCGTTGCTATCACTGTATGACCTAAGCTTGTAATATATAGAGAAGGCAGTGACAGTGTCGATCAATGGCAGCAATAGTAGTGGGGGTGGAGACTGCAGTAGTAGTTGTGGAAAGGCAACTAGAGTAATGACTAGTGAAGGAGGCAGTGGGAAGCAGAGATGGCTGAAAACACGCAGGGCAGTAGAACAAAGCAAGAAGAGAAGAAGGTTGTTGTCTTAGAGTTTCTATCGCTGTGCTGAAACACAGTGACCAAAAGTAACTTGGGGAGGAAAGGGTTCATTTCACTTATGCTTCCTTGTTACAATTCATTGTGCAAGGAAGTCAGACGGAACCTCAATGTAGGGTGCTGAAAGCAGGAACTGAAGCAGAGGCCATGGATGAACACTGCTTGCTTAGCTTGTTTCTCCTGGCTTAGACAGTCCGCTTTCTTATAGAAAGAACCATGAAACCAGTGTGAGCTTGGCACCATCAATCAAGAAAATGCACCACTGGCTTGTGCACAGACCAATCTGGTGGAGGTATTTTCTCAAATGAGTTACCTCTTCCCAAATGACTCTGATTTGTGTCAAGTTGACATAAAACTAGCCAGTAGCCATCACAATGGTTAAAAGCCAAAGATAGAAACTGAGAATGAGAATCCAGCTCCTTGAAAGATTAATGGTTAGCTGCTAAGCCTCAAAAGACTATGTCCTGATGCGTAAGGCTTCAGAGCTCCACCCCTGAGCTAGTTTTGGATGGTGCATCACAAACACTAAAACTGAGATTTCACTCATTCCTGAGTGCCAGGATAATCAAATCCTAGGACAGTAACCCTGCGACCTTAGCAGTTGGAGCTGAAGATCTCCACTTTCTAAAGGCAGGGTCACAAGTATCTGGAGATCTCAGCCTCCATGTCTCTCTGTCCAACACACAATGGAACCTCAGCACTAAAAGGTCAAGGATTACCAACACAACAATAACAACAACAACAACAACAACAACAAAGCACTCTTTCCCTACTCAGCATTTTTATGCAACCTGGAGAAAAAGGACCCAAATCAGTTCACTGGTAGCATTTTGATATCAAAGTAAACCTAGCAGTTCAGAAGTCAGAAACTGCAAACATGATAAAAATGATGTAATCATACTTGTAACAAAAATCTAGCCAAGGAAGTTGGTGATAGGAAGATGAAGAAAATCAGTTTAAATATTTTACTTTTATTTCTATGTAGACCCAAGCTCTATGTCTCACTGTTGAATACTGTGGTCAGTAACAAAGTGCATTGAATGTTAGAAACAGCTAAGCATGAAATACATGTATTTTACTGGAAATGAACAACATCAGGTACTGAGTTGGAAATGTGACTTCACAAAGGGTTGGTAACCCAGTCACATCTTGTCCATGATGAAGATGGGATGTACTGTCCATGTTAGAAAGTTACTGTCCTCTCTTCATCCTTGGAAAGGTAAATTGTATTAACAGAGAAGGCCCACAGATGGACAGCCAACTTTGCCTGTTCTCTCAAATCTTGGTTGCTTGGGAATTCTGAAAGCTGATCAGAGTTCTCACATTCCATGTGGCAACCATATTCACTAGAATGGGGACGCTCTAAGAAGGTAAATTATCTTCTAAAATTATATTATACTGCCTGTGATGTCAACGTGCCCACATGCAAGAAGGACAGACATCATGGTGGTAAATGATTTAATAATGAAGGAATGCATTATGACTCAGTCATGTCACAAGGCATCAACTATGAAATGTAGCACATTTAGTGCCAAAATGACAAAAAATGTATTTTAAGATAAAAATATTAAAATTTACTCATGCATTTTCTATCTGTATCATTTTTTTCTTTATTTTATTCTAAAATTACTGAAGTCTAACCTGTGATCCGACTCCACTGGCTGCCACTTACATGCCACATTCATCCTTCAGTTCTTGCTTAGTGACCGAAGGGAGAATATGTCGAACTTTCATTCAAGAAAGTAGCTGAATTCATCTATTTCTACCCAAAGCTTAAAAATGAGAAGGCTTCCTAGTTATCCCATCAGCCAAAGGCAAACTGGCATGTGCATCTTCAGTCTTGGATTTGAATTTAAGAGGGCAGGTGGTGCTATTGTTTGTGCTAACAAAATTCCATAGGCCAGGCCAGAAATAAGCTTCCATTTTTATTATTATTATTATTATTATTATTATTATTATTATTATTATTATTATTAGTTTTTCGAGGCAGGGTTTCTCTGTATAGCCCTGGCTGTCCTGGAACTCACTCTGTAGACCAGACTGGCCTCGAACTCAGAAATCCGCCTGCCTCTGCCTCCTGAGTGCTGGGATTAAAGGAGTGTGCCACTACTGCCCCGCATAAGCTTCCATTTTAATAAACAATATGGAAATGTTTACATATCTGTAGGCAAAAGGTGAAGGTATAAAATCCAGAATGAGTAGAATTTTATTTCCCTTGAGCTACACATGCTTACATTCTGTCAAAATTTATGCCCCAAAAGTCCATGGAAATCCAATTCCTTCTGTGTCATGCTCATCTCATTCCTTATTAAACATTTCTAGAATTCACAGTGCCTAAGAGTTATAAAAAATTAAACATGAAAAAATCAGTTCATTGTGCCTCAAGTCCAAACTCAAATGTACCAGAGGCTGCCCTTCTTCTTTAAAGCTCTCAGCACTCTGCCTGCCTGCAGCAGATGGAGTCACTCAAGAGCAGTCCTCCACCTCTCCCACCTTAGATTGGAGTCATTTCATGACAAGGAATATTTTGTCTGTCTACCATGCAATACAGTACAGAACAATATATTAAAATGCCCTATGAACAAGGTCCTCTATAAGATAAGAACCAGGTATTTCCCTCTCTATGAAATACGCTATATTTTATTTGTGGATATCAATAGGTTAGTTATACAGAAGATGAACATGTTGCCTGAAAATTGCGTATATCTTAGTTAATATCAGAGGACTGTCACGCTGCAAACAATGCAATGGTGGTTTTCATATCTATTTGATTTCCTCATCAGTTTGCATTATCAACAAAGCTTCAAGATGAAGGCAAATGCTAATTTCTTGGGCTCATTCCCAATAAGACAATCCTTCATTTCCATAAATTGCTATTATTTCTCTAATTATATTTGGCTTCTTTTTTCCTTGAGAGCATCACTGAAGAAACCATTTTTGGGCCCAATCTGTACTCTGTCCCAAAAGTAAGAAACTCAGAATTCTCCAGTTCAATATTGTGCTCAAGGACCTGCAGAGAAATTCCTGTAGCATGCTCACCTATCATAAATGAGGGTCTGAAGAGATAAGGTGATAATTTTGAAAAGCCTGTCATGTAGTTTTATTTTATGTAAATATAATTTTTAACATCATTTAACATGTCTTGTTTGATATTGTAGCTACTGGGAGGGTTGTTGAAACAAACCAACACATGAGTATTTGCTTGCTCAGACACGGTTGTCCCTGTCTGAGAGTAAAGGGTCACTAGCCGGAGTTGAGTAATCATGGACTTTACAAGTCATGATGTTCAGCCAACTGAGACTGAAACTAATATGGGATGGCATGTTTTTGTTTGTTCTCCGGATTTCTAGCCAGCCATAAAGGGAGATAGTGCAGCCAGGTTAGAATTCAGCTGCCTGTCTTTATGGGCAGATAAATTACAGGGATACTTACAAACACCACATTTTAGATCCTCTTAAAGCCATTACTTTCTCTGAGCTCATAATTTGATAAAGTAATCCACTTTAATATTAACTGTCAACAGGTCTCAATCTTAGAACTCAAGAGAACCCATTGTGGCTGTGTGTGTTTTTATGTATGTTTCTGTGAAGAGTCACACATATGTGCGTGTGTGTATGCATATCTGTGTGGTGGAAGTTCCTTGTATCTGCTGTCCACATTTCTTTACTTTCTTATTTTTAAGGTACATTTTCTGTTTGGGCTAGAACTTACCAAGTAGGTTTGGTTCTCTGGCAAGACAGATCTGTGATCTGTGTATCTTGGTCTTCACAATGTTGTGATTACAAAGCCACCATGCCTGGCTTTTTCCACATACCTTCTGGTGATCAAACTCAGATCTTTATGCTTGGAATGTGAATTCTCTACCCAGTGAGCTACCTTCCTAGCCCCAGAAAGAGCTTTTTATTAACAGGCATCATTGTAGTTTTCTGTATGGGTGGGAAGTGTTTGTCCTATCTGGTGTGGGTCCCAGCTTAGGGCGTGTCCACTCCTCGTGGACCCCAACACATCCTGCACGTTCTTCCCTTTCTGACTGTCTTAACTGCTCTCTAACCTTGGCAGAAGCAGTTTGTATGCAGGGCCACAGAAGAATTACTCTGTCATTATTTGTTTGCATGTGAGTCTCTTCAAACAGGTCTGGAGCTTTTTGAAGAGAAAAAACCTAGTGCATGTTTTATATTTCCAAAATGAAGCATGATGCATGGTAAATGATGAACACTTGGATCCTGCTTTCCTTGATGTAATGAAGTGTTCAGAATCATCTGCATCCTATGGGAGCTGTCTTCCACCATAGTGGTATGATGACCCAGCATAAAACAGAGTATGTTTCATAGATTTAATACACAGTAAAGTCAGCTAGCACCACCCTGGGCAGTCTCTACCTTGCAGAAAAAGCAGAACAGAAAAACATGTTGATTTCTGTGACAGATCTGTCCTGGTAGTGGTGGTAGAGAGACCCCTGATAGAGACAGGCTGCCCCCAGCAAAGACATCATGGCTCAGCACTGTGACGTGTACCTTACTTCATTAAAATTGGGTGCATGCTCACTGTGACTTGGCAACAAATGATATTTTATTCCAATCAGCTTTGTTTTGTTGCTTTTGTTCAATGGGGGAACTAAAATGATATGGAACCAAATTAGCTATGTCCTAAAACTGCAAATTCAGTCAA
Organism: Rhynchomys soricoides; assembly: GCA_019843965.1. Lineage (NCBI taxonomy): Eukaryota > Metazoa > Chordata > Mammalia > Rodentia > Muridae > Rhynchomys > Rhynchomys soricoides. The sequence goes on from JADRCH010000041.1 coordinate 3,215,182, forward strand.
GAACTGGGGTCCAGTGTAATCCCAGAATCTAGAGCAAATGAGATGCAGAGTAGCTTCCTGTGTGTACACATCTCTGGCTTTTAGTTTTAGGCTTTCCACGATTTTGCAATTATAGGTAACTCAGTAATCCAAAGGCATCACTACATTGGACTTACCTGTTAAATATTAATTAAGAGTACTTACTTATATAAATGTGTAATACATAGCTACAATTACTTATTAATTAGGTCTCGTTGGATAGCTTGGAAGGGAGCTTATCCAGTAAAACTTTGATTCCCAAAACATACATGTAAAAGCTGTGCCTGTTGGTAGGCATTTTTACCTCTAGCATTAGGAAAGCAGAGACATGTTAGGACTGCTGGTGCTTACCAGCAAGACTGTCTAGCCTACTTGGGAGTTTCAGGCCAGTAAAAGCACTGCGTATAAATAAATGAATAAATCACACACCCCCACACACACACCACAAACATACAGAAAATCCACTATGTTCTATCACAAAACTTCATCCTCTTTCATAAAACACAGGAAACATAACTCAATTTACTTCAATGGCCTTATCTCAGTGATAAGGCCAATAGTAAGAGTGTATTTATTTGTATGCCCTTGTGAAATATAAAGTATCTAAGTAAAGATGTCCAGAAACCCTGCTGCATATGGATGCATGGGGCACCGGACACATCTTCCTACTATTATGGAATGATGCGGAGCACTTTTTAAAATTCTATACAGTTCACAGATCCAGGAATGAAGACAAATATAAATGGCCCATCTTCTGCTCTTAGAAGCATGAACTTGAAGAAACAAAGCCCATCACTACTACTTCATATTACAACTGTAATCTTCTTCCTGATTTTAATACCTACTCCATGGGGTTAAAATATGATCTTAGAAATGTATTCCTTTAAACAACATGCCCTACAGAAGGCAGGAAGGTAAGGATGAAGTTAAGGTAGGAAAGGGGGAGGGCTAGGGGCACTGAGAGGAGGGGCAGCCAGTAGGGTGCGGGCAGCCAGTAGGGTGAGGGCAGCCCCCCCGTCTTAGTTTAATTCGTGTTGTTCATATTGAAAGCAGGCTAGCTATTTTTTGCTTGTAAATAGTTGTGAGGAATTAAAATAGAAAGTGTATTGAAAGATGGCAGAAATGGCATTCAGGAGCAGTGGTACATGCATTTTCACAGTGTAAGGTTTATAATAATTTCCTGCAACCCAGAAACCACCTTCACATATTTGAGAAGCAGGCAATGGAGGAGAAAGTGACTTAGCACCTGTTGATCTAGGTGGAGAGTGGGTCCTGATAAGAGGAGATTAAATGACAGATTTCAGCTTCACATGATGAGAACCTTTATTAAACATATAGCTCTCCAGCCATGGAAAGATCATCACAGGCCCCCTGATGATTTAGATGTGTGCAGGTAAAGGTCAGCTGACAACTTGTCACAGATGTCATAGAAAAAATCCTTGCCTTTGTTGGCAGGGTCACTAGGTAATAACCAAGGGCCCCTCCAAATGCTTTCACCATAAAATACCATTAACCTGAAAAGATATAAATACATACAAATAGAAAGAGCTTGAAGGCTGACTGATAGGAGATAAATAATCAAGACATTAATAGGTTTTTCTCTTGCACTAAAAACACATAATGCTTCATCAAGCTCAAGAAAGCAAAGAGCAAAGCAATCAGGAAATGTTCATGCATCTACTTACAGGTTCTTTTGAACCTAGCTCACTTTAATAAGATACACGAGTACTGGGAAATTTAAAAGTCAGTATTAAATTTAGTTACTGAAAGGCGTTAAGGGTCTTACAAGAACAAATCATTCTCTAAGCACAGACACAATGACCAGGTAATGTGACTAGATTCATAGACACAATCAAGTCAGATCTAAGCAAAAGAATAGTCAAGAGATTTTATATAAATATTTTACTTTGTATTTATACATTCTAGTATAGATTATGTTTATTTGAACTAGCATATATGTACGTGGTGTGTGTGTGTGTGTGTGTGTGTGTGTGTGTGTAATATCTTTAGCTTTGGTCTCCAGATCAAACCGAAGAGTAACATTTAAATTGTATATTTCAATTCAGTTTTCAATTTCAGTTACTCTATTTGGATTATGTCTTTCAAAGAATCAAAAAGTAAGCAACTTTATATCATTTGCTCGGAAACAAAGTTCTAACCTTGCCCGTGTTATTCCCTATAAATGCTCACTGCTGTTCAGAGAAGCATGCGTTCATAGAGTGGAAACAGACCAGATGCGTGATAACAGTACATTCCACTCTAAGGCCACTCACCCTCATTAAGCACACTCCGTCAAATCCCACAGAAACTTTGACATGTTCCCTTAGATTCAACATTGAATCTCCAGCAGAAAAATCCTGAAGGTTAGTGCAAAGGATAATGCATACACTCAAACTAATGATGAAGATGATTGTTTTTTAAAATACTGCAAAGTTTACGAAAGATGACATCTACTGTGCCTTATATTGTTGATTTAATAGAAAAATATTAATAGACTTCACATGTTGATGATGGAAATGGAGAAGACATCTGCATTTGAAGTTCTTGTATAAGATTTTTGTGTTTTTTGACATACTTAGCTAACCAATGGTCACATGACTGTAAAGCAAAAGCATTATTTTATATTTGAGAAGATGCACTGCTTTATTAGCCTTGTTTCTTCAGGGGTGTGCCAAAAATATCAAATGCTTAGCATTTTCTTCAGGAGGAAACCTGCATCTGCGGTGTGACATCTGTCTTTATTATGGAACATTTTCCTTCAGACACTGGGGTATATTTTTAGTCCAGAAAAGCAACACAGGAGCTAGCTTCTGGGAAAAGGGAGTCACCTGTGTGGGAGCCACACACCATCCATGTGGGCCAGAGCATCTCAACCTTAAGAGGAAGAAAGAATTCATAGCTAGGTCTATTGTGTTAAGCAAAATAAAGGACACTTGTGCTTTCTTTACTAACTGTACGTAGAGCTCTTGATTATCTTAAAGTCCTTTTAATTTTATTTCTTTTTCATTGTTTTAAGTTAGTTAAATAAAAATGTGGTGATTACTTACTAAACCCGAAGTAAATTATCGAAGTTCAAAAACAATTCAGAAATATAGGAAATGTCTCAATACCATTTAAAGTATTGCTGAGATTAACATAATTCCATTGCTTCCACTTTCTTCTCTCCAAACACTCTCATGTAGCAGTCATCAGTCTTCCCTGTCTGCTGAACATTTAACTGGAGCTAGGAATATTCAACAGGTGACTACTGACTTTCAAAATGAGGTTAAATTTAGAAGAACAAGATACACCTTTGCCAAGCCTTTTTATGTTAACATCCCAGGATTATTAAGGCTCCTAAAATGGAATATCTCCACTTTCATCTCAGCACCCATTACAAGGTTATTAATGTAACCCTGTTCTTTGCTATTCAAGGCTTACAGCAAACGGTAGCAAAATAACCATGTTCACATTTATCATAAACTATATAGGGCAGATTGCAAAGAGCCATGACATTCCTTTTCCTTGCCCCTAAATAGAAAAAGAATACAGCGGCCATTTTCCATTATGATTTGAAACCATAACCTCGGCAGCATGAAATTTTAATTTATGAAAGAAAAAGCCTTAAGCCTTGAATCTGAGCAGGTTACAACTGGTTATATGAATATCAGAATTGCCCAATTTTCTAAAAATAGATGCATTTAAATTCTTCCCCACAAAAGCTCTGCCTTTTAGAACTGAGTTCTAATGGGATATTATGCTTGTAGATCATGACTGCAGGCTTCAAAACTAAAATTCACTACAAAGTTATTGCAAGACAAAGATACATGGACTTGGGTCATTTCTATTCCAGGACTTCTCATTTGTATTTGTTATTAAGCTTATAAAAATAGTCTTAATTCCCTGTTCAGGAACTGCACAGTTTATCTCCAAACTCCTAGTTACTAATATGCGTGTTAAAATTGTATGGCTTTAGCAAACCACTGAGGGCAAAACACTAACCCATCCAGTGGAGCCGGAGCTTGGGCTCTGGAAAAGCACCTAACAGTAAAATGTTCTGTGGTAAAGATGCACTCATTGACAGTGGATCAGGTGTCATTTAAATTTATGATCATGAAATGCTTAATACAATATACTATAACCCTGTGTATCATATGTACTTTACTATAGGATAATGTTTCTTCTTGAGACTGACTAAAGATTTTTCCATGAAGCCATCTCTTTCAACAAGGACAAAAACAACTCATCTCTACAGAGGGGAAAGTAGTTACTTTGTCTTGTTCTGTCCAAACTGGTATCTTTTGGAAGCTCTCAAAGACCTCTATCTCTTGATCTAGTCTCTTTGGGAGAAAAAATACTCACGGAATCAAATAAAAATCTCATGTTATAAGAATTCCAACAGTTTGTGTTGCAAAATTAAGAAATAGAAACTGAACAAAAGATGGTATAGATGGACTTTCTTCCTCAAGAGCAAAGGTTCCGTCCAGGTGAGTCTCAGGAATGGAATAGTGGCTTTCTCTCTAAAATAGTGCAGAGTGTGCATGATTTTGAAAACACACTCACTTAAATGTAAGAGACTAGCTTTGCTTGAAATTTAGAAGAGTTGCCTTAGTAATACCGTGTTGGTTGGACTGGGTGTGAAGGAAGCAGGCAGTCCATGCTACTTCTTCGTTATCATTCAAGTACTTACACGTAAACCTTCGGTCAATTTAAACGAAGTCAACCAGTTACCAAGATGAAAAGTTAGAAGCAATGTGTAAATGGGAAGGTTATCATAAAACGGAGCTATGAATGAGGTTGATATATTCAAAGTGAAAACGGAGAGCCCAAAAAATGCTGTGCATTTTATATAAACACTACACATTTTATACAAATGCCTCACAAAGCTGGTCCTGAGCTATTGACTAATCCCTACAAGAGGAAACACACACACACACACACACACACACACACACACACGCACACACACAAATAATACACAGATAAATACAAATGCCTTTTTTCTTTTTTTTAGAAAAGATGTTCTAAATAAACGAATAAGAGCCCATTCTTTTAATTTCATCAGTATAGTTTGAGGACATCACATCATCTACAGCTTTAGTATTAACGTTTCTTTGGGGAGCCAATCTGACAGAGCTTCAGCAACAAGAAAACAGCAGCTGCAGCACATGACAACAATAAGAGATTATAACTACACAGCACGAGTAACAGCCATAGCAGCCTTTCCTGTTTCCGGATGCTCACTGAATAACTAACTAGTACTATGTTAAGTGCTTCAGAGATGTTTATTTTACTATGTATTCATGAGGATGCTAAGTTAAGGAAGCTGGGAAGGTACCACAGTAAACAGTTCAACTTTATCTTACGCTTACCAGCCCCTGCGTGCGTACGTGCGTACGTGCGTACGTGCGTGTGTGCGTGAGTGCGTGTTTCTCTTTACAGATAAATTCTAAGAGCTTCTAGAAGTAGAGTCTCTTTCTTTAGAGATGGGAAATCTGGGTAATTTAACTTCAAACATCATCCTTCCCCTCACTGTTCTGTGCTTACTTTATGTGCCATATTGAATCCCACTGTTCCCTGAAGTACTAGCTTTATTTTGAGTGTCTGTACTTTTGAGCTGTGATCACCCACAAACAATGCTGCAGTGCTGAAGAAATGACATGCGATGTGTTACAGCTAACAAACTAACAATTTTGCAAATGATATGCTTTATAAAATTATATTCTTGATTCCCTATAATGATATCATCCTTGCTCATGTGAATTCGGGAGTGCTCACTGAATGGCATAGAATGGGGTGTAATTGTACATAATTACCAGGGCTTTCAGCCATGATCCTGTGGGCACAAATATATTAAACTAGACATCTGAACATCTCTAGCAACTGTGATTTTCTATTCTGGAGCAAAGCTTGCAGCCTTTTGGCTTGTGAAGACTTCAAGTATGTTCCATTGGACTAGAAATTGGAGTAGCTCAAGCAACATCCAAGTTAGAGGGACTCAAACTTTTTTATGATGATTGAAGGCATTCTGATGGAAGGCAAGAGTTTTTAGGTGGTGCACTCAGAATTCATTATTCGAATCATCCTGTATTTGCTTCTATGCGTGAGAACAAGGGGACTAGGAATATATCACACCAAGTCTACCCAGTCATGAAAATCTTCATCTAGGGAAAGGTTCAGGGATTGCATATAGAAAAACATCTCAGAAATTATGGTTGTGGCTCCATTGGTAGTGTGCTTGTCTACCATGTAGAAAGCTCTGGATTGGTTCCCAGTACTATATACAATAGTTATGGTGGAGCATGCCTGTAACTCCAGCACTTGGGAGATGGAAGCAAAAGGAGCAAAAGTGTAAAGTTGGCCTTGAATAGAATGGGTTCCAGCCCATCCTGGCGTAAGAGAGCCTGCCTCATAAAACACAAAGAATCCAGTAGGTTAATGGCTACGTGGCATCTGAGAATCATTTATTTTGTTCTCCTACCACAGTCTCCCTGGGCATGTGGGACTTCCTAGGGCTGTCCATAACTGCTTTACTAAAGATCGTTTATTCTAAAGATGTCTGTATCTTTACTTCTTTAGTGAAAAAATACATGCTTTCTGTGACACATTTCTGCTACACCTCATTTTCCAAGTCCAGAGGCACCAGTCATTTGCCTAATCTCCTGTGATTTATGTGTATCTCAGCTGGAACATTTCTTTTCTTCTCTAAGATACATATCTTCCCCTCCCAAACCCTAGACCTATAAAAATGCCCCAGTCTGCCACAAGCTCCTGTCAAAACACCCAGTATTTCCCTCTCTAAACCCAAGGGAGCCTCTCATCCTATCCCACTACATGCTCATGTTTGAATAACTGAAAGCGATAAAAATATACACTGACAAGAACTATCATTGCCACTCCACTCTCCTAGAACCTGACAGAAACACCAAAGGCCAGAGAGTAATAAATGAGGAAATCAATCTTACCTGCAATTAATTATCCACAAACTCCCTATATATAAAACATTAGGAACAAGAAACTTGAAGCGGATATTTGGAAGGTTATTAAACATTTAGGCAGACTGTTGCTGTCACGTACGTTTTTGCAAATGTATAAATTAAAGTATCATTTTTCACTCTAAACTCTTAAAGCCATCATGTTTGGAAATGTGGAGAGATAAAAACATGTATAAGAGTATATTGTACATTAGTATTGATATTTTAGAAATATTGTAGGCTCTGGTAAAACTGTGTGATGAGGGAAGATTCAGGCAGAGTCAGCATAACAGAGGCATTACAGGTACTGTAAGCAGCAAGGGCATAGGTGTCAGGCTGCCAAACCCCTTGGAGCCTGTAGGATGATACCATGTACCCTGGAGCCCAGTCATGATGCCACTAGATGTGATGGGTGTCCACCTGGCTGTGCTTTTGCTTCTCTTCTCTCTTTTTATTCATGCTTTCTATTCTGCCATATGTCGAAAGTATGTAATTCCTTTAGGATTTTGATAGGAATTCATAGCTCAGTGTTTACCCTGAACATTGCAGAAACCTTCGTGTAACCGGAACTGAGAAGTCTATGGGTATCCCTGCAGATGCTGTGAGGACGTTTGTATTATGAGATAAACAGGGTTCCTTAGTGGTCAGGGATGGGATGCTGTAGCTTGGGTCCAGAATGGCCTCCACAGCCTTTTTTATTAAAGGTGTGCTGCCAACCTGTTGAGCTACATACAGGAAGGTGGGGCCTAGCCGAAGCAGGTTATGTTTAGTTGGGGTCTGTCTTTGAAGAAGATAATGGGTATGGATCCTTTCTATCTCTCTTGTATGTTCTGAGTCACTGTGCCATGAGCATCTGCCTCTACCACATGCTCAAGTCAGGATGTATTGCCCCAGCAGGACCAAAGCAAGGAAGCTACCTGATAACAGACTGAAACTTCTGAGAGCACAAGCCAGATCCTCATGCTACACCTCACTAACAGTGATCCCTCTAAGATTATTCCAGTTACTGGAAACAGATATGATCAGAGATAATACAAAAATGCACCACTGAAATTCGTGAGGGAGGTAGCAGCGGTAATAGAAAATGTATCCCTGCCTATGCTATTCTCTACTGACATATTCTTTAAACAATCTACAAATTATCTGCCAGCTTCAAGCACTTCTGTGTTCAGGGCTCACGAATCTCTTTAGTTCTGAAGTAAGAAAAGTTTAGGATCTCAGTAAACTGGTCTCACCAATAAAAGTAAAGAAAAACCAACATGGAAAAAAGACAGAGAGGGCACATACCTACTTAAAAAAAAAAGACAGAGAGGGGACATACCTACTTAAAAGACAGATGAACTACTTATTCTTCCTCAGAAGTCTCCCTACAAAGAAGTAAGGCACCCCAAATATGTTGTCGACTTCAGAGGTTCAAGGCTTACTCATAACAAAGCAAAGCATTTCAGAAATCATATCCCCCCCTCCCCGTATTAAAGTTCAGGTGCCACTTGCTGGGAATGAGGCCTTCTACATGATAATAAAGATGGAGGATCAGGGGAGATGGTTCAATCATTGAAGTGCCAGTCTGCAGTAGAACCATGAAGATCTGAGCTGTAACTCCATCATTTACAAAACACCAGGCATGGTGGTGTGCATATGTAACCTAAGCACTAGAGGGTCAGGGCACTGAGAGAGGTAAATTCCTTATGTGTCCTGGCCATCCAGTCTAGCTAGTCAGTGGGTTTCATGTTCAGTCACTGTCTCCAAAGATAAGCTGAAGAATCATTTTAAGAAGAAAACTGAAATCGACCACTGGTTTCTACATGTACCTGGGCACGTAGGCATGTACATCTGTATGCATTAGTGCACAAGTGCATCCACCAAAGTCTCCCCCCCCCATACACACCACACAATACATAAAATCAAGCTACTAAACCTTCCTTTTTTTTACAAAAGAAGCATAGTTATAGCCCTGTGCCTAAAAGGTGATAAGCTGATCACATGCCTAAATTTACACTCATCTGTCTTATTAATGGTCTCTCAACTATTTTAATGCCAAAGGTCAGAGTAGAACAACCAAGGTCAGGAAACTGAAAAAATGTTCTTCGTTGTTTACACCATTTAAATTCCTAATCTATTAGTTCTTGCTTAGAGAAATAATTATCCAAGGGCATTTGTTTTTAATTTTTACTCTGTAGTAGGCATTGAACTCACAAACACATTAGGTTAAACAAAACTTTAAAATCAGTCAAATTCATTGAGGTTTGAAAGAATGGAGCTGTATAACTATGAATGAAATGTAAGCTTGGATTTCTGAAAACAAAAACTGCACCATGATGATATAGCTGTGAGCTTTCTCTGAGCATTCCAAAATTGAAAACAGAGCTGTCCTTTCTGTGCTCTATTCTAAAACCAAACAAAACAAGCCAACAAAAACAACACCTCAAACTACAGAATCAACATACAACCGGCCAATCACGCATCCATTTCATAAAACTGTGTTTTCATGAGGAAGATTTTTGCTGTACAAGGGTATTTCACAACTCAAGAAAATAATAGAAGTGAATTGTTTAAGTAAGTAGGTCCATTTCAAACTGGTTTAAATGAGGCAGACTTTGGGTGGTTCTCACTCTTGGCTCCATCCCAGTGGTCACCCTTCTGGGGCTCCTGCTTTTTGATGGTTTGTCTGTTTATTTGATTTATGTAGCTTCTGATGGGTGTGGAGAGTGAGAGTTAATAATAATTACCCTGTAAGACAGTTATCCTTAAGAGATCCTGACTGAGTAAGACACAATCAGGTTTCTTGCTAGCTCTCCCACATGAAGAGATGGTCTGAATCCACCATTTTGATCAAACACATCATCACATCACTGGCACACCACTGAAAGCAATACAAACAGATCTCAGCTTGTGAAAGAATCGAGTCCCAGGAATCCCTCTGTGAGTTGACAGTGCAATAAGCTATCTGTGTGTTTAATGAGTCTGGACTGGTGGCTTTGTATCATAGTGTCATAGCAGCACATGGCATTGTGTCCCCCTTGTACTTGTGTGATTGACTAGGAGCTGCAGGTCACTGCTGCCATCAGTATCACTAGAGAATAACCCATGGTAGCTTTGACAGAATTTTTAAAAAGCTGGCAAAGTGGCTAAAAATTAAAAATGCAGAAAAAAAAACAGTAAAAATTAAAACACCAGGGCCAGGTAGATGGGTCAGGGGAAAAGGTTCTCCTGCTTACCCTTAAGACATAAATTTGATTTCTGGACCCCCACAGAGTAGGAGAGACCCTGATATGATAAGTTTCCTTCTGACTTCCATAAACATACCAAGACCACACACACACACACACAAACACACACACACACTAACTAAAAACTTAAAATATCATTAAATCCCCTAGAATACTGGTCAAGTTCTTAGCTAACTTAGATGTCCACACCTGCTGCAATCTCTCACTTATCAGTCATGCAGAACTAAAGGTAAGTAATTTTATAACTGTCTGAAGGTGTTTGATAATTATTTCAAGATCAATGTCTGGTCAGTAGGACTTCACAGACCACATGGTACAGAGGTTAGCAAATAGCGTTTTCACCATGAATAAAAAGCTGGGCTATTTTCAATGGTCAAGAATTACCACTTCAAGATTCTGGTAATCAGTTAAAGTCATCCATGTTGAGACATTCTTGTTCCTGAGAAACTGCTATCTGTGTGGGAAGAGATGTCTTCTGTGGTGTCCTGATGCTCTGCTGCCTGCACGCCCCATGCTATTATAGTTAGTTTATCCTGAACCAGACACTGTGCTCTGTGTCTACACACATGATGAACAAGACAGAATATGTATGAATGAAGGAATGTAAATCCCACTATTACAGTTGACTCTCCATTGGCTATAAAATGGGCACAAAGCATTCTGGTTTTGTACACAACCTTGAAGTTCCAAAAGCACATAACTTTTTAAATATGAATTCTATTTTAACTAATGAAGTTCAAGTAGTTAAATACATAATAAAATAATTTCAGTTCATCTCACTTGGTACAGAAGATGAATGTGATTGTGGACTTATAATTGGCTGACTCTAATGCTCCCTGAGTGTTCAATGTCACTCTGGACATCCAGTCTATTGTCTCATAGGAGAAAGTTTCAAGATGACTTTTTGGGAACAAGGGCTATGATTCTTCATAAGACCATCTAATACTATATATAAATATCAACAATGTTCACAGGGGACCTTTTCAGGCTTCTTTTCACACAATGCATTTCCATAATTAGCATAGCATTTGTAAACACATTTACTTTTTTAAAAGCTAGTCTTTTTAAATGTGTAAAATACATAGGATTTACTTTAATATATAGTGCTAGAGTGTAACCTAAATCCCAACATATTCTCAAACATATAACACCAAAGGCTATCCGTAGATTTTAGTTAAGCTGCAAGATCAGAGTATCGAAATGATAACATTTTGTTTTTATTTAATAAATGTAGCTTACGCCGTGCCAAACATTAGTCTTGTCACTTTGCATTCCTCAGGTCTTCTAATTCATGACATTCCCAGGGACTGTTTTCACAGGAGGCCATTGAGCCATCAGGAGGGTGACTAACTTCACTTGCCTGAGGCACCAACAGGCAGTGAGATGGACTGTTTCTGAGTGGTGCGTGGTGAAGCCTGGATTCAAACTTAGGCCAACTGGCCCCAAGCCCTGAACTCTTACCTCCTCTGCTGTACTAATAAAGCATAGATTCCTAGGAGTTTGCCTTACAAAGCCAAACAGGCAAAGAGGGAAGGAAATACAGGCAGTTATATGCTGCTTCTTCTTTTTTGAATCAGCATGCCTTACTATTTTTGAAATATGTGCACACATATTTGCCAAAGAAACCCTCATAGTCTAAAATAACTACTTCATATCCAGACAACTGAGGGATAGATTATTTATTAATTTATTTTCTACTTTATTTACATTTCAAATGTTTTCCCATTTCCAGATCTCCCCTTTGGAACCTCCCTATTCCCTCACCCCTCCCCTGCCTCTATTGGAGTATTCCCCCACCCACCTACCCACCCACTCTCACCTTCCCTCCTTGGCATTCTCCTATACTGGGGGATCTAACACCTTCAGGCCCAAGGGCCTCTCCTCCCCCTGATGTCTAACAAGACCCTCCTCTGCTGCATATGTGGCCAGCACAATGGGTCACTCCATGTGTATTCTTTGGTTGGTGGATCAGTCTCCAGGAGTATCAGGGGGTCAGGCCAGTTGCCACTGTTGTTGCCTTTCTGGAGATGCGAACTCCCTCAGCTCCTTCAGTCCCTTCTCCAAATCCTCCATCTGGGACCTCACACTCCGCCCTACTGTTGTTGTGAAGTGACTCTTGGGTATTTCGAACTCTTGGGCTAATAACCACTTAACAGTGAGTACATACCATGTTCATTCTTTCGTGACTGCATTAACTCACTCAGGATGATATTTTCAAGATCCATCCATTTGTCTGCAAATTTCATGAAGTCATTGTTTTTAATAGCTGAGTAGTATTCCATTGTGTAAATGTACCACATTTTCTGTATCCATTCCTCTGTGGAGGGACATCTGGGTTGATTCCAGCTTCTGGCTATTATAAATATGGCTGCTATGAACATAGTGGAACATGTGTCTTTATTACATGTTGGAGCATCTTCTGGGTATATGCCCGGGAGTGGAATAGATGGGTCCTCAGGTAGTATTATGTTCATTTTTCTGAGGCTGCGCCAAACTGATTTCCAGAGAGGTTGTACCAACTTGCATTCCCACCAGCAATGGAGGAGTGTTCCTCACCAACATCCTCACCAACATCTGCTGTCACCTGAGTTTTTGATCTTAGCCATTCTGACTGGTGTGAAGTGAAATCTCAGGGTTGTTTTGATTTGCATTTCCCTGATGACTAAGGATGTTGAGCATTTCTTTAGGTGCTTCTCTGCCATTCAAGTTTCCTCAGTTGAGAATTCTGTTTAGCTCTCTTCCCCATTTTTTGATAGGGTTATTTGGATCTCTGGAGTCTAGCTTCTTGAGTTCTTTGTATACACTGGATATTAGCCCTCTATTGGACGTAGGATTGGTAAAGATCTTTTCCCAATCTGTAGGTTGCTGTTTAGTCCTATTTACAGTGTCCTTTGCCTTACAGAAGCTTCGTAATTTTATGAGGTCCCATCTGTCAATTCTTGATCTTAGAGCACAAGCCATTGATGTTCTGTTCAAGAACTTTTCCCCTGTGCCCATGTGTTCGAGACTTTTCCCCACTTTCTCTTCTATGAGATTCAGTGTATCTAGTTTTATGTGGAGGTCCTTGATCCACTTGGACTTGAGCTTTGTACAGGGAGATAGAAATGGATCTACATGTAGACTGCCAGTTGACCCAGCACCATTTGTTGAAGATGCTTTTCTCCACTGTATGGTTTTAGCTCCTTTGTCAATGATCAAGTGACCATAAGTGTGTGGGTTCAATTCTGGGTCTTTGATTCTATTCCGTTGATCTACCTGCCTGTCACTGTACCAATACCATGCAGTTTTTTATCACTACTGCTCTGTAGTATACCTTGAAGTCAGGGAGGCTGATTCCCCCAGAAGTCCTTTTATTGTTGAGAATAGTTTTTGCTATCCTGGGTTTTTTGTTATTCCATATGAATTTGAGAATTGCACTTTCTAGGTCTATGAAGAATTGAGTTGGGATTTTGATGGGGATTGCATTGAATCTGTAGATTGCTTTTGGCAGGATGGCCATTTTAACTATATTAATCCTGCCAATCCATGAGCATGGGAGATCTTTCCATCTTCTGAGGTCTTCTTCAATTTCTTTCTTCAGAGACTTGAAGTTCTTGTCATACAGATCTTTCACTTGTTTGGTTAGAGTCACACCAAGATATTTTATATTGTTTGTGACAATTGCGAAGGGTGTTATTTCCTTAATTTCTTTCTCAGCCTGTTTATCCTTCGAGTATAGGAAGGCTACTGATTTGCTTGAGTTAATTTTGTATCCAGCCACTTTGCTGAAGTTGTTTATCAGCTGTAGCAGATCTCTGGTGGAGTTTTTCGGGTCACTTAAGTATACCATCATATCATCTGCAAATAGTGATATTTTGATTTCTTCCTTTCCAATTTGTATCCCTTTGACCTCCTTTTGTTGTCTGATTGCTTGAGCTAGAACTTCAAGTACTATATTGAATAGATAGGGAGAGAGAGGGCACCCTTGTCTAGTCCCTGATTTTAGTGGGATTGCTTCGAGTTTCTCTCCATTTAATTTGAGTTAGCTACTGGTTTGCTGTATATTGCTTTTACTATGTTTAGGTATGCTCCTTGAATTCCTGATCTTTCGAAGACTTTTATCATGAAGGGGTGTTGAACTTTGTCAAATGCTTTTTCGGCATCTAATGAAATGACCATGTGGTTTTTTTCTTTGAGTTTGTTTATGTAGTGGATTACATTGATAAATTTCCGGGTATTGAACTATCCCTGCATCCCTGGGATGAAGCCTACTTGATCATGCTGAATGATCGTTGTGATGTGTTCTTGGATTCGGTTTGCAAGAATTTTATTGAGTATTTTTGCATCGATATTCATAAGGGAAATTGGTCTGAAGTTTTCTTTTATTGTTGGGTCTTTGTGGGGTTTTGGTATCAGTGTAACTGTGGCCTCATAGAATGAATTGGGTAGTGTGCCTTCCGTTTCTATTTTAGCTTGAAGAGTATTGGTATTAGGTCTTCTTTGAAAGTCTGATAGAATTCTGTACTGAACCCATCTGGTCCTGGGCTTTTTTTGGTTGGGAGACTTTTAATGACTGCTTCTATTTCTTTAGGGGTTATGGGACTCTTTAAATGGTTTATCTGATCCTGATTAAACTTTGGTAATTGGTGTCTGTCTAGAAACTTGTCCATTTCCTCCAGATTTTCCAATTTTGTTGCATATAGGCTTTTGTAGTAGGATCTGATAATATTTTTAATTTCCTCAGAGTCTGTTGTTATATCTCCCTTTTCATCTCCAATTTTCTTAATTTGCACACTGTCTCTGTGCCCTCTGGTTAGTCTGGCTAAGGGTTTATCTATGTTGATTTTCTCAAAGAACCAGCTCCTAGTTTTGTTGATTCTTTGTATAGTTCTTTTAGTTTCCACTTGGTTGATTTCAGCCCTTAATTTGATTATTTCCTGCCTTCTACTCCTCTTGGGTGTATGAGCTTCTTCTTGTTCTAGAACTTTCAGGTGTGCTGTTAGGCTGTTAGTATATGCTTTCTCCAGTTTCTTTTTGGAGGCATTCAGAGCTATGAGTTTTCCTCTTAACACTGCTCTCATTGTGTCCCATAGGATTGGGTAAGTTGTACTTTCATTTTCATTAAATTCTAGGAAGTCTTTAATTTCCTTCTTTATTTCTTCCTTGACCATGTTATCATTGAGCAGAGCATTGTTCAGCTTCCATGTGTACGTGGGCTTTGTGTTGTTGTTGTTGCCATTGAAGACCAATCTTAATCTGTAGTGATCTGATAGGAGGCATGGGATTATTTCAATCTTCTTATATCTGTTGAGGTTTGTTTTGTGACCAATTATATGATCAATTTTGGAGAAGGTACCGTGAGGTGCTGAGAAGAAGGTATATTCTTTTAATGCAGGATGAAATGTTCTATAGATATCTGTTAAATCCATTGTTTCATAGCATTTGTTAGTTTCACTGTGTCTCTGTTTAGTTTATGCTTCCAAGATCTGTCCATTGTTGATAGTGGAGTGTTGAAGTCTCCCACTATTATTGTGTGAGGTGCAATGTGTGATTTGAGTTTTAGTAGAGTATCTTTTATGAATGTGGGAGCTCTTGCATTCAGGGCACAGATGGAGCATAAATGTTGAGAATTGAGAGTTCTTCTTGGTAGATTTTTCCTTTGATGAGTATGAAGTGTCCTTCCTCATCCTTTTTGATGAATTTTGATTGAAAGTCAATTTTATCCGATATTAGAATGGCTATTCCAGCCTGTTTCTTGGGGCCATTTGCTTGGAAAATTGTTTTCCAGCCCTTTAGTCTGGAACTGTATTCTCTTGTATTTCTTTAAGGGAGTTATTTATTTCCTTCTTAAAGTCTTCTATCATCCTCTTGATAAGTGATTTTAAGTCTGAGTCTTCCTTTTCTGGTGTGTTGGGGTATCCAGGGCTGGCTGTGGTGGGAGAGCTGGGTTCTGATGAAGCCAAGTAGTCTTGGTTTCTGTTCCTTGTGTTCTTGCCCTTGCCTTTCGCCATCTGGTTATCTCTGGTGTTAGCTGGTCTTTCTCTCTGTGGCTGTGGCTTTTCTTTCCTACAGGCCCAGGTGTCAGTGTTCCCTGGAGACCAGTTCTCTTTCCTGGCTGTTCCTCAGTCCCTGATTCTGGAGCCCTCCTTCCGCTGGCTTTTCCTGCACAAGTGGGCAATGGAGGCCTGGTGGCCCAGGCAGAGGTCTGCCACAGGTGGAAGCAGACAGCCATTTACCTCCTGGCTGTTCCTCCGAGGGATAGATTTTACTGACTTGAAAGTTAGCTTAAAACAATTTTTTTTTTTAAAAAATATTACCTGAATAATAGAGACACTGAATTTAAAAGATATAATTGGATTTAGGTAAATCTCTAGCATTTTAATTTTTAAAATTTTAAAAACAATTCCAAATCACAAACTTCCATACATGCCATATCATGTGCAAACAAGTTTTATATATAATGCCAATTATGAGCAAACTTATATAACGCACATTCTTATGGTTCAACATACCTATGAACACATGCCTGTTGTTTACCTGTTTGAAGAGTTTGCTTTCTAATTTAGGGGTCCTAATGTTCTTCCTATGTTAAACAAATAGATGACGGCTTCACCATCCAGTTATCTGATCATTCACATTATCCTGTGCTGCCTTAGCCTGTTTACTGCGCCCTCCCACCAGCTTAGCGTCCATAGAATGTCTGTGTTCTTTCCTTGCCCATCAGATTTCATCTGCATATTCAGTATTTCCCCCATTAGAATCGAACAATTATTTTTGAAAGAAATTTATAGCCCTGAAACATATTTTACATGGCTGAGATGTTCATGGCAGGCTTCTAACCCCTTCTCAAATGGTTATCAAAACTGATGACAGACATCTACTGGACAATGATAATACAAGGAGACATGAAAAGATGTAAAACAGAAGACACCAGGCGCCTCTTGCTAGTGGAAAGCATGGCATTGCAACAATGCAGACGTGCATCTGTGTTTCCACTGGGAGACTGAGAGCTGAAAAGGAAATCCAGCTAATGGTAAGACAGGGAAGGAACAGCTCTCAGTGGGACTAGAAACCTTGTCTATGCTGATCACTGCCGCATCACTTTTATAGTAACATGGGTTTTTGCTGATAGACATTTAAATGAGACACCTTCTCTCCATTATGGCCTCCTCCTAGTTCTGATTCAGTTACTGTAGAAATTAATCAAGACATGACTCTGGGCATAGTATTTTAAATGTCAGCAAAGCTGTAATATCAGCTCCCTAAATTATCTGCCTTTCCAACAGGGAATGTCACCAATGCAAAGACCCTGGCAGCCATGGGTAGAAGATCTCTTAGTTGTAGTCTGGAGAGATTTTGTTTGTCTACTGTCCTAGTTTTATTTTGTACATTCTCAAACATGTAAAGAAAATGTTTTTAAGGGCTACCTTAGCTATATAGAACCCTTTAACTCAGGATGAGGAATTAATAGTATATGCCTTCCATGCATAGTACTGAGTGTATACAACGCTGTATTCCCTTTTATTGTTATAAATGAATAGGGGGAACACTTCAAACTTAATATGTGGAAATACAATGAAGTCATCAAGTGTTTATTCTTCTAGTGAGATATGTGTTTTAAAAATTAACAAAAAGTGATAGTCACATAAAAACAATTTAAGACGGGTACAATACCTTCTCATGCAATCTAATGCTCGGATGAAAAAGTCTTTGTGCAGTTGATGCTCGTCTCTCAGGATGGAACACTGTTCCAGTGTCACCGACATCGATGTCCTGTCTTTGGCACTTTTACAGCAGGTGAAACGAATGCCATTGAGTTTCCGGCAAATCTGCCAGACCCAGATGAAAACAAAGAGTCAGGTGGTTCCATCCATCCTGTCAAATGTGAACACACCCCTCTTCTCATTCTCTAAGCTAGAGGGTTAGCTTTGACTGGTTTATATCTTTGAATGAAATGATCCCTACCACTGTATGAGCTTCACAGACCTCATACAGGAGGCATGTAGGGTTGCTGATTTGCATAAATGTCACCCACAACTCAGGGAACAACAGCTTAGCTAAAAATGAAGCAAGCCCTGGAGTTCTTAGGTCAGATTCTGAATGTCTACCCAAAGGCTAGTTATTTTTATGACTAACCAGGCCAAATCTCATCATTGATGTGAGAAGGTCTCATGAAGTCCCAAGTTTTAATATTTGCATATCTGGTGTTCCACTGTGAGTCTCCAACTCAGGATTACCCATTTTGTCACTGTCCTATGCTTTACATGTAGACCTCTCTGTACATATAGCTCCCTTTTCTTAGGCATGATGGCTTTCTGAGATGAGAGGCCAATAATCAACTGCAGCATCAGCAATGCTAATCAACGTATATTTAAGATAAATTTAATGTGACACAATAACCATCTACTTTATTATTTGTAATCAACGAGGCCTTAAAAATGCCTGCTCAGAGAGGAAACATAAAACAGTTTTTATTGTGAAATTTTTCACTGTATTTTAATTCTGGTTCTGGTACTTAAATTAAGATTTATATGTCCCTATTAATTCAGAATTTTACTCTCTTCTATTTCCAATAAAACTGACTACAGAGAAATGAGAGTATGGTCTTACTATACAATCTCTTTTTCCTTAGGGAAAAAAAATTTAGTTCTTTCAAATAAATACTATTTCACATTTTAAAAAGTCGACTATATCCATAGTCATAAAATAGACCTAAATGGACGCTTTCGAGATATAATTTTTAAAATAATTAATATCTTTTAAAATATAGTGCTACTTTCACAGGTGCTTCTTCTTGGGATATTCAGTGCTCTGCATTTAAAATCAAATGGAGGTAGGATGTTTCTCCCTTGTACACAGGATAATCTTGATTTTAAGACACAAGCTTGCTTGTAAATACTCGATAACATTTAGTTTCTTAAATTTTTCCAATTTTATTATTTAAATTAAATCAAGTAAAATATCAAACAACTTTGGTGTTTTAATTAGACTATAAAACATTGACAAAGGCAGTATTTCATTAAACAGATAGAAAGAGAGGAAACAGGCAAACAGAAGTAAAAGTTTTTTTGGAAATGTCAGAGGGATTCCTGTATTTCTTCATTTTAAGAGTATTATTAAATTGTTCTGATTAGAAAGCTTATACTGAAACTAAGCTTTCAACTTACAGAGATATTTGGGTTTTACACAATCAACTGTGAGCTGTGTAAGAAACTTATGTGATTGGTATGCATATCAGAAAAAAATTTTAAAATATGCACCTTGATGGGGAATGTTTCTATATCCAAATGGGAAAATGCATATCCTAGGAGGAGATGTGCATTCAGTTTCCCGTATTTATCATGCCTTATCATTTTAGATGATTTTCCCACTTGTACCCAATGCTATACTCACATGGCCTCCACATATTGGAGTGCCTTGCAAATGATCAGACTTCCTGTGTGCTGTAAGATTTCCAGCAAAACGTGCAAAAGGACATCAAGCTTCCTGTAATGAATTCTTGTGAATTAATAACCATGGTAGTCTCTGAAGACACCCAGAACTCTGAAACGATTGTGGTACAGAACATGACCAGTGTAAGGCCCATCTAAAAGCAGAGATTCCTATTTCTGCTCCTCTTGATGTTCTTTCCCAGCACATGAGGGGGTATGACAGCCCCTTTCCTTTGCCTTGTTCTGGTTGATTATTACATGTGGTTTCATGATAAATTATCCCTTCCCCTGTTCTAGAAAAGACTATGTGACTCAGGAAGAGTAAGGAGGCTGATGTAAATGCCTTTGATGGAGCATAAATAACGTGTGCTACAAGGCTAATGAACCTGAACTCTGAATTGTAGGACTGACACAACCAAGGTGACAAACAAGATGCTTGTCGCAAGGTCTCCAGGGTGCCTTTCTTGGTGACAGGATGCTTTCCCCCCAAAAGTCCCTGGGATCTGAGATTTTTTAAAAAGTTATAAATTTAATATGAACTCTGTTTCAAATTGCCAGATAAGAGCTTAAGAACATAGGCAGGACTCTCTCCCTAATTCGTGTCAAAGTCTAGGCAGGAAAAGAGGCAGATCTTCCACCCTGAGGGTGAAATTGAGAGAGAACCATACACAATTCAGCTCATTACCCCCATGACAATCAATCAGTAATGAATTTTATGCCAACACCTAAATTAACAAACACATTTACAAGCTCATTAACTGAACAATATGTCTATGAGCCTTAAGTCAGGAATCTGACAACCACCCAATTGGAATCCCATGTCTCTACAGTGGCAGTTTACAATTCTGATTCCTACAGAACATTGACAATTGTCCATAGCATGTAAAACCAAGAAAATCACAGATATGCTCTTTGATCATGGAGTTTCAAAGTTGGTAAGGAGGGTCAATAAGAGGTATTTTCCCCTGTTGAGTTCATTTTTCTCTGTCTCTATTGACAAGACGACTAAGGAAATGATGATACTTTATTAAGTGGATAGCCTTAGACCCTGAGTAATGAGTCCCTGACAACACTTGTTGGTGATGCTGTGATGGGAGGAAAGGTGGACAGGAGTGCTTACCGTTGCTGCCAGCCACATGATTTCTACATTCTTTCTTTTTTTGGCTTGGATATTTTGGTGGAGATTGTCCAACAGTCCTTTTAAATCATTTTGTTCTTGAAACTGTGAAATATCTGAAGGATAAGTAGAGAGAAAACCAGGAGACAGAGTCAGCATGACCCTGTGGAGTTCTCTTGCAACACTTCTGCAAAATACAACTTTCAAAACAAGAAATGTCCTTTGGAGCAAAGAATATGTAAGGGAAATCTTATTAATTTCATCAGTTTTATCCTTTATCTGAATACATGCTTCAATTCCTTCTAGTCTATGTAACTACAGTAATATCAAACTGTCCATGAAGCACTGTTGCCAACAAGAAAAAAACATTTTTTTCATGAAGATGCATTGCTTTCCTTTAGGCAGCATGTGCCAGAAATGTCTTGAGATATCATCTCTTTTTGCAACTAAGTAGCTAGCCTGGATCAAGGCTATATATTAAGTTGGAGATCACACATGAGAGAAATCTGAAAGTTCAATTTATATATATGAAACCAGTTTCCCCAGTCTTGATGCTATTGACATTTGTGGTTAGATAAGATTCATTTATTTGGAAGGGAACTACTGACTGTTGTGGGATTTACAACTGCTTCTGTGAAGTCTTCTCCTCAGAAGCCAGAAGGAGTCTTTCCATTTTGACACTGAATACTGTATCTAGGCATTGCCAAATGTTTCTTACAGAAAAAGGAGGAGCCATTGCTGTCAAGGAGCATAGGTGTGACAGGGAAGGAAGATAGCTCAGGTGACATGAGTGGCAGATGAGAACGGAAGTGGGAGCTGGAATGTGCTGCTGCTCAGATGTCTGCATACTAACAACCAAAACATGGGTGACAAATGGCCTACACTGTACACTAAAAATGAAAGCAACATGCAATTGAGCCAAATATTCCTGGGACTTGATGAGATGTGATTCAACAAAGGGACACAATGCTCCTTAAAAACAGTGTTGGATCAGTAATGCAGTGGGAGCTCACTATCAAAGGCATGGAGAATTCTAAGATCTTTGAGTAAGGCTAATAAACAGGAGATATGGAAGAATTAAAGACTTTGTCTAGTTATCCAATTACATGGAAGACACAAAACAGACATTCCCAGTTCCAAAACTAACCCAGATCTGTCTTAACAGAGATGAGAGTTTATAATTTCTAAGTTTGTACCAGATGCTTCATTAGCCAAACAGTGTATGTGAGTAATTCCTGACACCATTGCCAGAGAATGGGGGGGGGGGAATCTCAGTGAAATTTGCAGCAATGCATGTGCACAAAAACCTCCACAAGTGGTTGGGAAGAGACACACTCACTAAAAATGATATGTCATCTCAGGTATCATGAGTACAGAATAAAATTGGTATTCTGTATTCATACACACACACACACACACATGGGATATCTTCAAGGTCCCAAAGATTCTTTTAATAACATATCACTAAAGTATATTGCAACCATTTTTAAAGCAATGTAAAACATTTTGTCTACTTTAATGCAATATAACAAAGTCTGAAACTGCAATACATAATGAGTACAGGTAATTAATTAATGTATGCTTTATTATGTATTTGCTACCTTCTCACATACAAAGAATGTGATAACTATGTAAAGTAATAGATATATTAGTTTGGCTATCTCATTATTTCTATATTAATCCATTAAATTTTCTTCCTTAAATGTTCAGTCTTTAATTATTAAATATATTTCCATTTCTAAGTAATACAACATCTCATGGAACTAACATATTATAAACACATATACACATCTGCTCTGTGACGAAACATCAGTGAACAACATTTAATCGTAGGGTACATCATGCATCCTGTTTATGTTCTGCTTACTTAAAAAATTCTAGTTGCAACCAACCAAAAGGATATAACACTAAAACCAGTATAAAATCCATGAAAGCACTGACTTGGAGAAGCTTCGTTGCAATGTGCATGCTGTAATTTGCGTGTTAATTTTCATTTACAAGCCACATAGTAAGTGAATGGTTCCTAGAGTGGGCTTGGGAAGAGTAACACTTTGAGGACTTGGGGCCCTGGAGAAGCAGCTTAGGGCATGAGTGTTGCTCTCACCGGGGACTTTGGGACTCCAGCTTTTTCTACTTTATTTCTTTTGCTTCCTACCTGGGCCATAATTTGATTTTTCTCCATCATGGATTCCTGTCATGATGGTCTGACTTGTCACAAACCCAAAGCAGTGACACCAACTAATCAAGGACCTCAGAATAACCAAAGTAAAACTTTTCTTTTGTAGATCTGTTATCTGAGTTATTCTGTTATAGCAAACTAATATCACCTAACACAAACAGTAGCATTTTTTCCAAAAAGGATCTTTTAACCAGTCTCTGAGCTTCTAGAAACTCCAGAATTTGGCCCCAAATCTTATTTGTGCTTACACAGTTAGTGGGGTTTTACAAACAACTCAGGAATTTTTATAATAGACCAATATATTCAGAACAAAACATTTATATTTACTAAAATGCTATTTTTTTCATTGTTGACATGGGATTTGACACTCTGAGGATTATAAAACAGGTTGTGGAACATGGCGAAAGGCTGCAGACCAGCCATGCACCCGTGAGATCTCAAAACTATGATATCCTAAACAAGAAGAATTTAACAAGCACACCAATGGACATGACTAAGTTGTTGGGGGAAACTCATGAGGCCCTGCTCCTAGCAGAAGAGCTACAGGCAACCTCTGCTGAGAGAGGAAGAGTCTCTCTCAAGAGCAACTCTGTTACAGAGTATCCAATCCCAGGTGGCCAGATTTTAGAAAAAAAAAATTATATATATATATATATATATATATATATATATATATATATATAAATATAATGATGTCAAGGTATTTCTTTCCTCAAAGGAAGAAAAACTTACATGTTGAAAAGCCAGGGGAAGAAGTTAGAAAGGATGCTTTTATTTTATTTGTAAATATTTTCCTTTTACAAAAGTCTTTATACTGGGTTATTGATTTCCAGTAACTAAATCTTTCTTAGTTATAGTTTTTTGGGATTTTTTTGGTTTTTTGGTTTTTTTTATGTGAAACTCTCATAAGTCTCTTGAAACAGAGCCATAAATCCAGGAAAATGACTTTCAATGCCAGTTCCACCCCTGCTTGATATGTGGTCGGGGGTGAGCTGTTTGGCCCTGTGCCCCTATCTCCTCAACTGTGAAATGAGTACAGCAACCCTGCTGTGCTTCATCAAGCTGAAGAGACTACAATTAATAAAAGCTGTGGCAGTACAGCCTACATTATTCAATCCTATTTCAACAGTAAAAACAGGGAAAGGTATCTATTGCTCTTGGGAAAGCCAGTTTAATCCAGATATCCAGATATCCAGGGTCTATTCAGGATAGCAAACAAATCCCCCCCCCCCTTCCACAGATGGGTACAAATTCCATCCCATTAACAAACCAGTGGACACCTGTCTACTACTCCCTCACAGAGCAGAACAGGCAAGGCAAAGAGTTACAGTTTCTACCTATCTTCCGTGCCTCACCAAATGATGTACCTTCAGCAACAGTGTTCTAAACAGAATAATGCCAGAGTGCTCATATGCTTTTCAGTGTGTTAACTCATATGGAACTCTATGGAACTCTGGGAGCCACTTCATTATCTCATGGTCAGTTGATACTACACTGCTAGAGAGTGTGCTGCATTGAGAGATTTTTAAATCAGGAGAAGACTTGGTGTATAATTATGTCAATGCACTAAGCGAAACACAGAGATTAAGTGGAGGCCAAGCTATCTCTTTTATACTTCTGAGCCACTGAATCAGCCCTCTCTTGAAGCCTGTCTTACTGCTGGGCTTTTCAGAGACATTCATCAATAAATATCCTTTATTGTTCAAAATAGTTTAAGTTAGAGATTCTGACCCTTTCCACCAAAGATATTTAAGTTAAATTGATGTATATGCACACACATGCACACACACACGCACACTATATATATTACTTACTAGGAGCAACTTTATAAATATGTAGTGCCATCAGAGTATGGAAAATACTGTTATTTCTGAATAGCAGCCAAACAGCTGAACCTGTGATGATGTTTCTAAAACATTGTACCCTTATTTTTTGGCATGCTTTTCTTAGAGAGCTAGAGTCTATGTCCTCTCACTTTAATCAGGGTGAAATTATAACTATCTTGACTAATGAGCAAGACAGAAATAATGATATTTTTCTGAGACCAGGTTGTAAGTTACTGTATAACTCCTATCTGATTATTCTCTTTGAACTTTACTGTATGTAATCCTTCATATTATCTCTATAATGATAAATCTAATATAAACTACAAATGCTCATGCCACACGCAAGTTCTACTTGGTGACTATGGCAAAGACATTGTGCCAAGTTATCCCAGGTACCAAGGCATGAATGCTGAGACCTCCAGATGATTCCAGTTTCCAGACACTGAAGCACTCCCTGACCATTCTTCCTTCTACCAAAATGCATCGACATGAGAGAAGAGACAAGATGCTCCACCATCTCCATTAGACTCCCTAAACCGGCAAATCTGTGAGCAGATATTAAATGATGCTGTTACATATTCATAATCTTGGCACAGTTTGTTACATGGCAGTATATAAATAGAAACACCCCAATAAAAACAACTTAGAAGGGCTCTTACTGCAGAGAGGACAGTGTTTTCACTGTGTGCACTATACTATGCAAAATTAATCTCCTTTAATTAACTCTAAATAATTATAGTCAATTGTATTAGCAAGTAGACAATCATGATTAGGAAAAAATCATTGAAAGATCTTAAAATTATAAATTATATTCTTTTGGAGGTTACAGAAGCCTGAAAGGAATAAAAAGACAGTGCTGCCCTCAAGCGAACTTTATACAAATCATGTTTCGTGTCTACCTGTAAGGAGGAGGCATTATAAGAAACCAAACACCAACATATCCAGGATCACAGAGCTCCCAGGACACAACAAGGATGATTTTAGCTGAAATACCCAACAGAGGGGAGATAGAACCTGTAGAAACCACCCCCAGTACATAGGCATGGCCCCCAGTTGAGGGATGGGGCCACTCACTGATCTCAAAATTTTTAACCCAGAAATGTTTCTGTCCAAAAGAAATACAGGGACAGGAAAATGGAACAGAGACTGAAGGAAAGGCCATCCAGAGACCTCCCCACCTACGGATCCATCCTATCAGCAGACACCAAACTCAGACACTATTGCTGATGCCAAGAAGCATTTGCTCACAAGAGCCTGGTATGGCCATTCTCTGAGAGGTTCTACCAGCACCTGATCAATACAGCTGCAGATACTCACAACCAACCATTGGACTGAGACTGGGGTCCACAAAGGAAGAGTTCGGGGAAGGGCTGAATTTGCTAAGGGGATTGCAACCCCATAGGAAGAACAATATCAATTAATAGGACCACCAAGAGCTCCCAGGGACTAAACCACCAACCAAAGAGTACACATGGAGGGATCCATGGCTCTAGCTGCATAAGTAGCAGAGGATGGCCTTATCTGGCATCACTGGGAGGTGAGGCTCTTGGTCCTGAGGAGATTTGATGCCCCAGTGTAGGGGGATGCTAGAGCAGTGAGACAGGAGTGGGTGAGTGTGTTGAGGAGCACCCTCATAGAGGCAAAGAAGAAAAGGAAGGGGAGATGGGATGAGGAGTTTGTTGAGAGGTAACTGGGAAGAGGAATATGTTTAAAAATGTAAACAAATAAAATGATTAATAAATAAGAAAAGAAATCAAATACCAAAATTCCAACCTGCTTAGAGCTGAACATTTTGGGCCTACACACTTTCAGAGTTTCCTGTTAAACTCATCACCAGAAGCAACGGGAGAAAATACCTCAAAACTGCTGTTAAAATGTTTCAGATATAGTACTAAAGATTTTATGAAATCCTCTCTTTATATATTACACAATCTATGGTCGTTATTGAAAACGGAGGTATGAAATAATAACACATTAAGCTTTTTTCCTCATTTTAAAAAACTATCATAGAAATAGTTTGTGGCTTGATTATACAATCTCAAAACATGCGTACATTTTGTAAAAGACTGAGAGATTCTTTGTTATTTGATGGCATTGCAGAGTTGACCTTGAGTTCCTTGTTCTGCCTGAGATGGCTTTCTATGGTAATTAGGCCAAGATGGACCAATAAGGTCTGAGAGGAGAGGCTGTGCATGAATAGCCAGCCCAGGGCTCTGGGAGTTGGACAGAAGAGCATGGATAATCACTTTTGCTCCTGTTCAGATAGTAGAGGTCTTAGCACTGAAAGGACATGGATGACCAACCCCTTCCTGCAGGCCAACTTCCAGATGACCTATTGTGCCCAACAACCACAGTAGAGAGTATATGACTTTTGGGAGTAGGTAAAGACAGGAACAAGAATGGAGTTAAAGAGAGAATTAGGCTTTGGAAGTAATGCCAATGTCCTTTGAGCTAGCTCTAGCAGCAGCGTAAGGTCAGAATGAAGCCCAGAGAGGCAGAGGTAAGGTCTTCCCCTTTGGTCTTTTTTACCCTTCCACTTTTTGATGACAAAGAGTGAACCAATCAGCCCAGTAGTCTTGGTCTTTGCCTTACTATCCCTTAGAAGCAAGTGAAGTCTTACCATGCCCTTCTGCCAGACACTTTATAGATAATTTCTAGACATTAGGGAAGGTATAGATGAAGTAAATCAGAAAGATAATTTTAGAATGAAAGGGGTACACTGAAAGTCTCCAAAATAGAAAGAAAAGCACTGAATATACTAGAGTATAATGCATACATTTTATTCCTCTTCTATAGCACGCTCAACTTGAAGTGGCCTCTTACTTGGCAAGCTGAGGCATTCATATTTGCTGTTTATAAATGAAAGCCCCAAGTACTAATTAGTCAGTGTTCACAGGCTTCCTCTTTTAACCCATCTTGACCTACCTAGTAAAGATAACGTTACTTCTCCCTGTACTGGTGTCTCAAGGTCATTTCCACCTTGCTGGAGTTTAGTGATACAAAACTGGGAAGGAAAATGATGATATAAAATGGATGAAAAGATAGGTTGAGCACAAAATGTCGCCCCTTTGTGGCTTGAAGAGAAGAGTCACAGTAATTAGTGAGTGACTGTTTAGAAGATTGACTACTCATATTGACTAGCAAAGAGATTTCAAATGTATAACTATGTAAAAGATCAAACACTGAGTTATCTTTAGTTTCCCCCTTTGAATTGCTTTATTTATTTTTATCTTACCTCTCTGTGGGTTTTACCTGTGTGTGGTCTGTTTACTATGGACATGCCTGGTGCCCTCAGAGGTCAGAAGACAGGCCTGGATTTCTCTGTAGCTGGAGTTACAGATGCTTTTGAAGTAAAATGTGGGCACTGGAGATTTGAACTCAGATCCTCTAGTAAGCAACAAAGGTTGAGCCATCTCTCTAACCTCCCTGCTTTGATTTTAAATTCGAAGTTGAAATTAATTTTTAGTCACCTTGAACAGATGTTTGGCTTATTGGATATAATATCAAATGAAAACGAACCATTAGATGCCAGGAACTAATCCAGGTCAAATCCAGATATTAATATTCTAAATGTATACCTTAAAAATTAAGATAATTACTTTTAACCTATTCCTTACTGTATGATGCCCCCAGAATAAAAAACAACAAAAGCAATCTTATTTTCATGATGATTTTTATTTTTTTATTTTTTTTTTTTTGGTTTTTCGAGACAGGGTTTCTCTGTGTAACTCTGGCTGTCCTGGAACTCACTCTGTAGACTAGGCTGGCCTTGAACTCAGAAATCTGCCTGCCTCTGCCTCCCGAGTGCTGAGATTAAAGGCATGTGCCACCACTGCCCGGCTTTCATGATGATTTTTTATTAACTCATCTCTAAGGATATTCTAAAATATAATTCTTTTTGAAAAATTTATCAGAGAATTGATGATCAAACTAAGCAGTGATTAAAGTTAATACAGCCCTGAAGGAGCACACAAAAGACAGAGAAAGAAAGGTTATGGAAGAGGAGAATGATGTAAATCTGTTCAAATAACAGAAAAGAATTCACAATCAAGTGTGACCGGAAGGATCAGTGGATTTGTCAGAACTCTGCAGAACTATAATTCTCTGAGAATCTCAGAGTTCACAGCAATCATTATCCTATCTGTTGCTCTAGCTTTTCTACATGGAGTGTGATGTCTTTTTGTCAGGGAAACTGAGAGTGGAAGT
The DNA here is from genome assembly GCA_019843965.1 of Rhynchomys soricoides. Lineage (NCBI taxonomy): Eukaryota > Metazoa > Chordata > Mammalia > Rodentia > Muridae > Rhynchomys > Rhynchomys soricoides. Next base: position 3,244,121 of record JADRCH010000041.1, read on the forward strand.
ATTAACTTCCTTTCCCTGGAGAGATAATGGAGAGATGTACTTTGAAGTACAAAGTATCTGTGTGTTAATTATCCTCTGGCTGGTGATGAAATGTAAGTGTTCCAAACAGCTAGAGGCTCATCTAAGTGAGCTTTCAACTGAATCCTGGTCTCTTTATTCTAAGCTATCACATGCTGGCTGGAGAGGCTAGTGTACTGGGAGGCCATCCAAGTGCACCAAGTGGCCACATGTGAAAGGCAAGATGGGATTTCTTAAGTTTAGGTATCCAGATGAAGGGAAGAGGAAGAAGAGGAAGGAAGACAGAATGCTTAGACATCCCTTCCATTAAGCTACGTGCAAGTATATGGGGGAATGTAGTTTGAAGTACAAAGTACACTCTCACACACACACACAGACTTTGTACTTCAAAGTAAATTCCTCCATGTATCTGCACATAACAGAGTGGCAGGGATAAACAAGAAATTACAGATCTAAGCTGTTGACACTACAAGACAACACTGGGGATACAGAGGCCAGTTTCTAGTTTGCTGGGCAGGTGGGTATCCACATGCCTACATATGTGTCTACTTTTCTTTTCTTTTGAAGTGTTGGTTGTACTTCATGCTTCTAACCAGTCTATAATTTAATGACAACTAAGTGTCTCTATCTCTGATTTTACGCCTATTAAGAAAAGAGTGAATACTATATTATAGCACATTAAATATTTAGTGAGAGTGTGTGTGTGCGTATGTGTGTAGGCCAGAGGACAACATACAGGAGTTGGTTCTTTCCTCCTCCTATCAGGAGGTTTCAGAGATCAAGCTCAGGTGGTCATGTGATTGTATTTGGTAACCTTTTCTTTCAAGAAAGTCACTGAGATGTGTTGGAACTGAGCTGAGAACAAATTCTCAACTACAAATAAACCAAACATAAAGGCAAATCTACAGCATAGAGCTAAAAATTCAGACACCTTAGAGTCTATCATTTAAAATTCTGACCAGAGCATTCTAGACAGCACTGGCAGAATAATGGCGTAAAATGGTGAAACAAAAGCCCATCTGCAAGTCATCGTATGTGGAATTGAATTACTGACGTCCCACTAGCCTGATTGATGAACCTAACAGAACCTAATGTGGAAACCCAACTCTCTAACAAAAGACAGAGTTGACCTAAATCAGTATCCCTTAAATTATGCCTTGAGGAACACTTATTTAGCAATATGCTAATGGTATATTATATATGTATATGATCTCCAATGCTAAAAGTAAAAAAGAATAAATTGTACCTTAAATCACAAATTTACTTAGAAATGTCTCCCTAGAAAAGAACTATTAGCTATTGCTGAACTCTGAAGATTTCCGGAATTGATGTGCTCCTTCCTTGGTGGTTAAGAAAGGACATGGCATTGTACATATTATCAGACAGTAATAGACTATTGTGGTATACTCATTTGATTTATGTGCCTTGCCTGACTTAATCCAGTCTGGAAGGTAGTCTGACATGAACAGTCTGGCTTCCTTTCTAAAGCTTGGAGGCAATGAAAAGAAAATAAGTTCACAGTAGGTATTTGAGCAAGAACAATGACAAAGAAGATGAGTCTAGCCAGGGTTTCAGTTGCTCACAGCCAAACCTTGAGCAGAACAGAACCACATCCCAGCCCCCATAGAATTCATGTGTGGTGTTCTCTCTTACACAATCAACTTCTATAATTGTCAAGAGTTCAAGAAAATCTAGTGTTACTATAAGTGGGGGAGCAGTTAGTAATTTACGTATTCCCTTTGGAGGCTAAGAAATAGTCAATCGATATTAGAAAGTCTGTTAACCAATCAGAAATTCTTATACTGTTTGTTTGAAGACCTCTGGCAGTGGGGGATGAGTATTTGTGTGTGTGTGTGTGTGTGTGTGTATTCATGCTCTTTAGTATGGTTACCTTGCTTTATTTCTCTATTTCATACACAGGCCATTTTCAGAGCCTGATGAAGTATGGGTAACTGGACTCAGGATTAACATTAATGTCGGTGTCAAAAAAGCATGACCATCAGTATGTGGTGGCAGCACATTTAAGTTCCTGGGTGTGGTGAACCTGCTGTGACTTCAGACTGCGTCATGCAGATGGTCAAGTGACAGGTCCATTGTACTCACAGGTGTCCATTGTTGTGGAATACTGGCAGTCTTTGTGGCTCAGGTAAGCAAGCTGTCTTTTGTCATAGTCAGTCCACTGAATATTCCTTTCTGAGACACGGCTCATAGAATGATCAGTAATTGAAGGATATATCCATTCAAGTAGCCACAGTATTCATTGATATGAGGAATCGGACATAACTTTCTCTGACATAGGTACCTGCCATATTCAGGACCTGAGTTCCGGGTGACTTTACAGCATTGAGCAGTGTGTGAGGACAACAGCATAGTTTTCTGAAGGAGCATTTAAAACCTAAGGCTGATTGTTTTGTCCTTAGAGGATGGGTCCTATCATCCCGCTCACAGGAACTTCTCTGGGTCTTGTTGATACTCATCATGTGTAGCTCTGCTGTATATGGAATCCAGTCCTGACTGAGCACCTGGCAGATCTGCTCTTCTTATTCCTTTCAGGAACAAAACCCAATCATTTTGTTAAGGGAAGTATTATCACATAGTATTTTGCAAAAATATGTATTATTTAGATTTATGAAAAATGGTTGTTCCATATTTTAAAATCCAGCCAAATATTAAATGGCTGGAAGGTAATATCAAAATAAGCAAAGCACTGTGGGCTGGACAGATTGGTTAGTTGGAAAAGTCCTTGCCTTACAAACATGATGGCCTGAGTTAGGTCTCCAGAGCCCTTGTGGGAGAAGCATGATGAGGTGGTGCACAATTGTAACTCCAGCACTTGTTAGCTAGAGGTACACAGAGCCACTGGGGCTGGCTAGTCATCAATTCTGGCCTATCCTGTGTCAAAAGCACCAGTAGAAGACCCCGAGGGATGGAATTCAAGATTACTCTCTGGCTTCCACACTAATTTTACACATGTGCCTTGTACAGACATGAACATACACACTAAATAAACAAACCAATAGCAATATCTATTCAGAGTAAGTTGTTCCTGTCTGCAGCATGTAAATCCAACTTGAGTTATTCTACATGGTATTAATATTTTCCTTTCTGCTTTTATAAAGTTCTTTAATCTACAGGGTTACTGTCTCAAGGTGGTGATGTTACTTTATTTTTAAAGTAAATTTTACATTAGTTTTTGTTTCAATAGTTGAAGTTTCTTTGTAATGTTGTCCTAAGAAGAGACTTGATCAGTATAGTACATGTTTGATTGAGAATTAAAGTCAACTGACATAGTAAGAATAGAAAGTGCTGAGCATCTAGAGAACAACTCAACCAGAAAGCTCCTTGGGCTTGGTTGTAAGCATAAAAGACAAAACAGAAGCTGAAAATTGAAAATAAAGTAAAAGTTCAAAGATATAAAACCTTTCAGCTTAAGTAAACTATGATTTTTATGGTAGAACTAAATCTCTATTTCTTATCATGCATGCACAGTTTTTGAAAAGTATATCTAAAAACTATACACTAGGTTAAACATGATGGTTAAAGCCTTTAATCTCATTACTCTGAAGGCCAAAGCAGGAAGGTCACTGAGTCCAGGGTTCGCTCTGAACGTGAGTGAAACCTAAATTGAGACAATAAAAGAAACTGAAAAGTATATTTTAGTAATTATGATTGATACCATGATTGATTCTTCTAAAGCCATTGGGTGACATTAGGAACCCCATAGCAGTGAAGAACAACCCAAATCACCTCCACACAGAATATGAAGCTTGCAGAGCTCTAAGTGGCCTAATTCTGGGAGTCTCCTAGAGGTGGTTCAGGGACCTCACATAGGCATGGCAGGCTTCTCTTTCTAGAAGCCAGAATGATGCTTTTCTTTCCCTGAGCATAGTTTGTTTTGTCTCACAGGGAGTTGAGGCCATCTACTCACTTTGTAGGCTTTACTTTGGTCTTCTGGAAGTGCTAAGAGTCCCATTGTCACCTCCAGAACCTCTCAGGAGGAGCATGTCCTTAGAGCAGAGCTTTCATTTTCCATCTGTCCTTAAACATGTTCACCAGCCATCTTAGCAAGGGGAACAAATATGGCAGCAGCACTCTCTCCTGTTCCTGTTGCTTTGAGCCTGCCTCTGTCTTTCTTATGTATACTGCTGAGTTTCCTAAGAGTGTGCATTCCACTCTTCCTTCCTACATGTACCATAAGCTCCTATGACAGAACTTTTAATTTACACATTAAAAACTATTCCAATAGTCAGGCATGGTGGCATTCACTTTTAATCCCAGCACTCTAGAGGCAGGTGGATTTCTGAGTTCAAGACCAGCCTGGTCTACAGAGTGAGTTCCAGGACAGCCAGGACTATACAAAGAAACCATGTCTCAAACAAACACACCCCAAAACAAACAAACAAAAAACAAAAACAGAACTCCAACTCAAAACCGACCAACAAAAATCCCCAAATAACAAAAACCCTAAACCAACCAGCCAAAATACCTATTCTAGTAAATGCGGCCATTGATGCCCCAAGTCTGATTGCTTCTACTTAATCCTCATTATTAAGAAACAAACTTGCTTTTTCTGCTCACTTCCCCTGGTTGACAGGTCTGTCATTTTTCTTATTGGACTTATTTATTATTTATTTTATTTCTTATTTCCTGAGTGTGGTGAGCTAAGTCTCCCATATGCTGTACATGCAGATCTTCGTACATGCTCATTTTCCATGGGGAATGTATAGAAAACTATTCACATAATGCATCTAAAATTAATTATATATAAAACTTTATTAGATTCACATCTTACTTCTTTGCTTTTATCAAGGGAGGAGTCATAGGATATTTCATTTTTCCTAGTGCAGAACTTAATGCTTTAACCATTCAGAACTACACATGTCAAAAACCACCTAGGAGGAAGTAAAATAACAACAACAAAACAATAGAGCTAATATATACCGGAAACGTCCATTGCCCCCACACACTGACTCTTCTCCTGAGAGCAGTTTGGCTTTAGTGAAGGTTATCCCTTGGCTACATTGACTCATTGCCTGTAAGCTACAGGGGTACAAACCTATTCATCTTCATCCTCCCTGGTGATTGACATGAAGTTTTATACACTGTATTATCTCTGCCAGGGTCTGCGAAATTGAATGCGAGAGTTCCAGCAAAAGTTTCATATCTATGATGAAATATGTGACGATACTATACTTATTCTCACTGCAAACCTGAAATTTTTTAAAAAAGCATTTCATATGCAATCCGTATTGCTATAATGAATGAAATGCAGTATATGACAAAGATGTCAAATGTTTTAGAAATAGTTTGGAATAGTCACCAAAGTGGTCACCCTGGTTTTCTCTCTTAGCTCACAGTGCTACATAGCCCAGCCTTAATGTGTGAAGAAAGGAGTCCATATGTGATAAATTTCTAGCACACTTGGGTGATAATACACCTAGTGCATTTTGGATAAAAAAGAAAATGTTTGGACATTAATATCAGAAAAAAGGGCATAGTAGATTTGGATATGATAACTTGGCAGTAGGTCTCTTCTCCTTTAAGGAGGGAAGAGCACCTCACTGGCCCCTTTTACCAAGCTCTTCTATGGCATAGTGACTTTCAAACATGAAGTTATCTGTGCATTGAACAGAGCCCTTTTTATGAAGTTATTCTTAATGTAAAAGTTAAGCCTTTTAGGGAGGCAGTGACATGACAGATTCCTGACAGCAACAAGCCCAGCGATCAGAGTGAGCAGAAGCACTAATGCCTGCCTTGCCCACTGGAATTGCCCCAGCTGATCAAAGGTGCCTGTGAATATCACAGGGAAGGCCTGGGGGAAACCACTCCAGAAGATTTCCTGCCTTGGTGTCAAGGTAGAGAGCACAAACATCTGAAAACTGCAGCAATGTATAAAAAAGCCAGCAAGAAGAAACCCACAACAGCTCAAAGAAGCTTTTTATCAATGCCCTAGGATACATATTACTATACATATGTTATACATATGTTTTTGATGCCTATTAGCTGCTTCAGACTAACATTCAGGACAGGAGACTGACAGGAGAATGATTGCTCACCGTGGAGAGACCCCTGCCACTCCACCATCTAGCAAAGGTTTTCTGTTCTCAGCTGAGGGGAAATTGAGAGAATAGGGGTGATACCTGAACTTTAATGAATATTTATTCCAGTGGCATTAAGAGTTCTGAACAGATTAGCTGATGGTTTGCTAGATGGCTGAGCATTGCAGAAGGGCATGGACAAGCCTGGTAGGCCCCTTAATTCTGCATCATACTCCCACTTATTAACAGCTAAAGGCAAAATATTCAGTAACATTCATAGCAGCTACTAAAAGAAAACTACATTTATGTAGATTACTGAAATGACACTATCTACTTAGCTTACATATGTCAGGAGATTAGTGAATACTTGGGGAAGATTACACTTGCTCACAACAATTTCCTTTATGAGAAAAAGAAAACTAAAAACTATCTGCCATTGAATGAACATATAGCCTAGGGCAATTTCATCTTAGCTGTGATGTGACAAAAGTAGAGTATATCCACTAAGATTAATGACATCTTTGGAGAAGAAACAATTTTTACTTAGAAACCCACATAGAACCCAAGCATTTCTCTTGTAAGTCATTAAAAACAATGGTTAGGAAATTAATAGGCAGCTTATATGCATTGTGTATTTGTAAAGAAAATATTGGATTTCATAAATTATCTGTCTTTCAATATAAACTCCTTAAATTGACTGTAAAAACAAATAATAGATTGCATTCATTAGAGATGATCCAGAATGGTCCTATCTTCCAGAATAGAAGTTCTTGCTATTTTAGCTAATTCTGTAGCCCCCATCCATAGTCCTAACAAAGCTCTTAAGTTGCCTTTTGGAATGGAGTACAGCCCAGCTCTGCTTTAGTGTGTGGCATATCTATGAGGGGCACACAACTCGTATATGTTTGTGTGACTATACAGATTTCTGTTGTACTTTTCTTGCAGAGTTTAACCCCAATGACACCAATTGATTCTGCTAAAAATTTGATAGCTTAGCCTCTTAACATAACAAACAATGTAGGGAAAATCAGGCACACTAAAATCTAACTAATTCGATGTATTTGGCTCAACTTAAATCAGTTTAATCTGTGGTTATAAGAATTAATATTTAGAATGTAGATAGAAATCACACTGGTTTGGTAAAGAGACCATGTGGGTTCTCCTCGAAGATCCATGATTCCCACAGATATAGGTCTTACCCTGCATTAAAGATATGTCTCCTTGAAACAGACAGAGACCCTTGCAGAAAACTGCAGCAGATTACAGAACTGCAAACAAGTGGCGTGGTAATCAAGCTCAACTTAAACATGTACAACACAATTTCTTCAACAAAGAATCATGGGGAAAGAAAGATTGAAAGAGCCAGAGAAGGAAGGAAATTTGCCCTGATATTGAGTCTCCTAAAACTGTCAGAAAAACTACACCTATGTAATCTCATCAATACGGCCACCTAGACAAGACCTGAACAAGATCTACACCAATAAACAAGCTAATGTAGAGAGTAGAAATCTCATGGGGCTCAACCCTTGATAAGAAATGGCAGGCAACTGAGGAATATTGAGTCTTCCCCAGGAAAGAGGACCAGGATGAGTATGTTAATACTGCATTGTCTACTTCAAAATCATATATATACAACTAACATTAAAGAGACTGATCAGGTTAATTTATATTCTTCTATCTATCTATCTATCTCAATGCTAATACTATTGTTTTATATGCTATTATCATATATTCCTGTGTGTATTTAACAATTAAAGACATAGAGACCATAAATTTTAGAGTAATGAGATGCCTGAGAAGGAATAAAAGAAGGAAAGGGAAGGCTGAAATGATATAACTGTATCTTAATTTCAAAGAATAAAAGATGTTAAAGGCTATCATTCTTTTAATAAATAATAAATGTAATAAATTTATTTTTATATAATAAAATTTAAAGTTTCAAAGATACTTGATTATATAGTCAACTTTTTCCACTCCAGGGCTTACCATCCATAAATTAATCAACCATAGATCATAGGTGTTAAGAAGTAAAACTGCATCTGTATGGAACCTGTTGTAGACTTGATGTCTATGTGATTATTTCCTATAAAATACAGCATAACAAACATTTCCATTCTGCTTAAATTGTACTAGGTTCTTGTTAGTAGATATTATGTACTTTATTGTATTTATATGGTGTCCAGAAACCATTCCCTTATGGAGATTGGGAAGAAAACTCTAATTGGTATTATAGAAAGTTTAATGTTCTTAAATCCTTTTTTTAGGTAAAAAAAATCATGACTTATTTCATTTCACATTCCAACCACAGTTTCCCTTTTCTCTTAAATCTTTAAGCATTTATTCCTTCAAATCATTTAAATTACTTGAGTATATAAGTGTTTTATATTTCATGCTAGGCAATCCTTCAGTAAGTACTTTTACTTAATTTCTTTTTAGGCAAAATGGTTGGTTTTGATATAATAAAACCCTTTGCAACGTTCCATAACCTACTTTGAATCTACCCCAGAATAAAGAAGACATGTTAATTGTTCTCAAACATTACTATGGATCAGACATCACTTGGAAGCATGGGTTCAGGGAGGTGCAGGAGTCTGACGAGGAGCTAAGGACCTGTATTGCTGATTGATTCCCAGGACTGCTGATGGGCTAGGGAATATAGCTAATTTTCACATATCAGAGTAGGCAGAAGTCATGTTGTAAATAAATGAGAATTCTGACATTATTTTAGAATGATAAGAAAAATTAAATCTTGGAACAACAAATGACCAATGTCTAAGTGTTAGTAACTTCATTAATCACTAAAGAAAAGTAGTTTTGTTTACACATACTAGTAACCTTAGTGAAAATAACAAATATATATATCAAAGTATGCTGGATGCTAAAGAATCTCCACTGGAATATTTTAGTTTGAGGAAATATACTTTATATTAAATATAGTAATATAAAAATCATAATATAAGTATGGAACTTTTCTATTATCTATACACGATTACTTGAGTTATTTTAGCATCATGAAACAATACTCACTGGGTTATGAAAGAAAAATATTCTGCTGCCTATGAGTCCAGGAACCAGACACAATGAACAAATTCCTTTTAAGTTGGTGGCAACTGTATTTTATGGCTTTTGGTGAAAATGTACTATCTCTACTTGTTATCTTTAGTTTCCTATCCTCACACATATCTGAGGAGAATTATAGTGGAGATAGATGAAATCCTGGTCAGTCCATAAATTCAAATACCCAAGAGCCCAAATTGAAGAAAGAACTACCCTAGTGAATAATGGAGAAAGCACATCCAACATTTAAAACATGACTATCTGCTTAGACGGTTGAAATTTTCACATCCAATGAATTTTTCCCTTAAGTTATAAATCTTAAGATTGCATTGGAGAACTTGTAATTTATATCACTCATCATTACACTGGAGCACTTGTATTCTATCTGACTTTCTCTTTATATTCATGTACTATATTTCAATTTGGATAAAATATGAAAGACAAATGATCCAGTTATTTAAGGGTTAACTGTATAAAATTTTTATTGGACTCAATTGAGATTTCTAATTATACCTTCCATATTTCTAAACTTTGGCTTGGGACATTCAGTGTCCCAGCATGGACACTGGACAACTAAGGATGGCAATCAAGGGATGAAGCAGGCTTCAGCCATGCCACCGTGGCAATCAGTCCTTCACAAAAACTCAAAATCACATTCACTGCACACCCCATGCTCCTTTACTCACAAGCCTCTTTTGCTTAAGATTTTTAATCAACAAATGATTGTTAATCAACGAATGCCTGTTAGTGTTTTCTACAACCCATATACTTACAATCAGGAGGCATCTTTTCCATAAATATTGAGTAATATTCTTGTACAAGTTCAAAATTTTCTTGATTAATACTTTCTTGCAAAGAAACATCTCCAAACCTAAAAATAGAAGAGGAGGAGGAGGAGGAAGAGGAGGAGGAGGAGAAGGAGAGTCATGGGATATAAAACAGCACCAAAAATTAATACAGCTTATCCTGTCCTTTTACATAAATGATAATTATTTTTACATTTTACTACTTGTCTGTTAGGTCACACCTCAGCATACAGAGGAAGCCCCTCCATCTCTCTCCATTTGAGATTCCATATTCATGCTTGCACATAGATCTAGAAGAACATGTCTGGCAGCTGGGCTAGATGTCATACTGTCCTGTGCTACTGAGTACATGCTACAGTCCTCCCAGGGAGCACTTTACCTTTGACACACTCTGCGTGAGCCTGCAACTGTGTGCCAGAGCTCTCCTCGCTCACCTTCATCAAGTCCCTTTTTTTTTTATTCTTTTTTTTTTTGGTATATCATCTCTCTTCTCTTTCAATATGTCCCAGTTTCACACTTAAGAGTTTGTCTTTCTACCAAAGGATGTTATGCAAGTAGCTTTCAATATGTACCCCCATCCAAACCTATACATATATTTGTCTTGGTGTCAATTGAAATTTCAGTGCTACTCCCTAACTGTAATTTTGCTACTGTTATGAATCATAATGTAGATGTGTGATATGCAACCTTCAGAGGGGTCACAACCTACAGAGTGAGAAACACTGCCCTACAAGAAAGTCTCTGTGCTGGAATCAGATTCTTTCTTCACCAGTTTTGTCTTTTCAACATTTTTGGTTATTTTATAACCCAATCTCAATATGCTATTTGCTGATACACTTCTTCTCCAGGATGATAATCATTTCTCTCTAACTTCTAACAGCTTGGCAAAGCAAGCAGTGCCTGGCAGAAGGCACGTTCTACAGCTATATCAAACACACTATCCAGAAAATACACAGGAGAATTTCTCTAGGGTACTCTGACTTTGCCAGATAGTGTAGGCAGTTGGAGGATTATTGGACTAAAGGTTTGCGTTCTCACAAAACTCACATATGGAAACCTTTACCTCTAGTGTGTCTGTATTTACTGCTGTGGCCTCTGAGAAAATGATTGAGGTGAAATAACGTGAAGGCGATTTCTGGTCCCATGGCATTAATGTCCTTATAAAAGGTGCTACCTAAGATCTCTTCTACCCTTCCCTACATTTCTGTGACAAGGAGGTCATGTGAGCAGATAGGAAAGGAGCCTTCACCAGAGACCAGTGCCCTGGAACTGACTCACATATTTCCAAGTCTCTTAACTATGAGGAATGTTGTTTAGCTCTTTAAGCTTCCTAGTCTGTTAGCTTCATGCTAGTTTTTTGATACAGTTAGCATTTATCTATGTAAGAACGGCCACATAAAAGACGTGGTTGGGGATAAATATTAAATAGAAAGTTACAAGATTCATGCAGTATCTCACATGCAAGAGTTGCCTGAAGAAGACCAAAATTCTAAATCGGAATAACAGGGATCAAAGAGCAGAGGGGAAGCGTTTGCCTGAATCAATACCATGTTGGTGTCAATGTGCTAAGCAAACTGACTTTCCTGCTTCCCCTGACGTGTCTCTGTATGCTGCAATTTTGTCTGTTGTTTTTTTTTTTTTCAAATCCTGTCACTCTTAAACAGTTTTAAGGTAATTAAAAGTCACAATTTTAATTTACAAGAAAGATAAAGAAAAATGAATGCTTTCAAAATGAAAGTGACCTCTAGTGCAGTTAGAATGACACAGCTGATAAAAACTAGTCTAAGCTAGAGGCTCACTGGTCCTTGAAAATTCCTACCAGCTCTTAAAAAGTCTGCAAACGGGAGAGTTGGAGGCTACTCTCTAGGTCACACTCAGGCTGTGTACATAGTTTACTATTGGTATAAATATATTTCTCAAGGTTTTGACACATTTAAATCTAATTAGGGGCATGACTCCTTCATATACAGTTTACTTTGTTATGAGAAGCAACTTGGAAGTGTATTAATGGAAAGGAAAATGCTATATGTCACATGTCTAAATTCTATAAGCGGAAATATGGCATTTCTCAGTATGCAACAAAAAGAGAAAAAGAAACACTGAGCTCCATCTTTCTCATAAAGCCTACCTCTCAGCCAGAGTCTGCTGTTCATTGATTCCAACGTTAAACAGAACTGGATACACATGAAGCAACTGGCCTTCTTTAATCTGCAGAGGGAGCGACTCAAATACTGTAGCTGGAAGCTTGACCTCCACCACATAGTGTTCACTATAGACAGCAAGGATGGAAGAAAGAAATGGTTTAGGTTGTCTGAGGTTCACTGGGAAGAAAACCATCAATGGATGGATTGGAATACAACACTGACCAGGGCTTTTGTTGGTTATGTGCTTTCATTCAATTGTTCAATCACTGAAGGAATATACACCCATTTTATTGTTAAAATGAATGGTGTATACATTGGTAAGTATATGTGTATGTACATTCTCAGCGTTGTTCTGGATTCTGTAGGAAACGGAGGTCAATTAGATCACTTTTGAAGACCTGCCTGCCCTTCTTTTAAGGTACATGGACATAATGATGAGGAAAGTGACTGGCATAAGTATTTCTTTTGGCCTAGTCAGATGGATGAATCTCCCTGTTTCTGATGGCCAGATGGAAATAAAGTAGTTTAATTACTGAATATGTAACCTTTGATATTTGTGGTTCTTTTGAAATTTTTGTATAAAACTGAAACATTTTAATTAGAAAATTTCATTAAATATGATCCTAACCACACAATGTTGGAAATCTAGAATACATAAAATGAGCTCAGTAGAAGTAGTTCTGCATATGTTACAATTGTTATCTGATGCAAGAAAGACTTGCATGTAGACATGTAAAGGGTTTATCCTAGGAAGTAGAGAAAGCCATGAAATTTCCAAAGTATATGGAGTGGGCAGGACCATAATCCATGCATTGGGTGAATCTCCTTTTGACAATCCTTGCCAATTTTCAAGCAAAACATTGTGTCAAACACTATCGAACACAGATTCACATTTGTTGGTGTTTTGTTTTGAGCCAGTAGCCAGGGACATTGACAGGACCCTTCAAAGATGAACATTGGAATTTTCTCTGCTTACATGCTCTTGGTTGATTTCTAATAGGCTGATGTTTGTTTGAAGTCTTTCAAGACTGTTGGGGCATGAATGAGTCGGTTTATAACTCACCCATGTTGCACCGTGTGCTGGTAACATGTATGACTAAGTCCCATTTTACATAGCAGTGCACCGTGCTGCATTTTTCCCTATGCATTCATGAGCAGACAGAGTATGCATATTATTTTTTATTGTAAATAGTCCCATGATGAATATTTAAGTAAAAGCTTATGCAGTGAGCAAATGCTTTATTTCCTCTTGGGTATATATTTAAGAACCATTGTATAAGTTTGTATTTGATAATTTTTAAAAACTGATTAGCTATTTCCTTTATTTTTAACTAAAATGTAATTACATCTTTCTTTTCCTCCCTCCAAGCCAAATAGTTCCACTACATTACTACTTCAAAAGTTAATGGACACTTTTCCTTCAAATTTTATACATATACACATAAATATACACATGCATATGGAAAATACATAAATACAACCTGCTGAGTCCGTTCAGTGTTGTGTGTATGTATGCAATTCAGGGCTGACCACTGGTGTCAGATAAGCAATTAGGGTGCTCTATTTTCCTTTTTACCAGTAATGTATAAACTCCCCAGGATTTTGTTGTAGCAACATTTGTTATTACCAGAAGTCTTGAGGGTGATGATTTCAGTGTGAGTAAACTAATATGAATGGGCAGTTTTCACCCCTCCCCCCACTGACTAGAGATACTGAGTATGGTTTCATATGCTCTTTTTAATTGCAATTTATTTTTTAAGTACTCACTTAATGTACCTCTCACTGCCTCCTCCCACAGTCCTTTCCCCCTTCCCCCTCCATTTCTCCTCTGAGCTGGTTAGATCCTCCTGGGTATCCCTCTACCATGGCACTTCCAGTCTACACAAATGCTAAGTGTTTCTTCTCCCACTGAGGCCAGAAAAGGCAGCCCAGCTAGAAAAACATCTCACATGTAGGTCACAACTTTTGAGATAGCTCCCACTCCAGTTGTTTAGGACCCACATGAAGACCAAGTTGCACATCTGCTACATATGAGTGGTGAGGCCTAGGGCCACCCCGTGTATGTTCTTCAGTTGATGGTTTAGACTCTGAGAGCCCCCAGGGTCCAGGTTAGTTGAGAATGCTGGTCTTCTTGTGGCATTCCTATCACCTTCGGGAAAGACAATCCTTCCTCATATGCTTCTTATCATTTATCTCTATTCAAATATTTGTCAAGTTTTAAATTATATTTTTAATTATTATTCAGATGTGAAATGTCTAAGCATATTTTGGGAATAAGGACTTTAAAAATATACAATTTGTATGTGTTTTCTCTGTTTGTCACTTGTCCTTTCACACTCTTGGTTACTTCTTTTAAAGGTATGTGAGAAAGAGGGGGGGCAGAGAGGCAGACAGACACACACACACACACACACACACACACACACACACACTGCTGGTGATGGGTCCCTGGCCCAGTTTTCTTCTGGGCTGAGTGTCACACCAAGGTCTCTAAGCCTGTCTGTGCAACTTCCTTCCAGATGAGACAGCAGCTTGGGGTAACTCTCCCTAAAGCAGAATTTACCCAGAAGCAGCCTTTGTCTTTCTGGAGACTTGTACTCCTTAGACAAGTTCTGGGCATAACCATAGCAGGAAGGATGTCCTCAGCAAGGTCACCCTTCTCTTTGCTTGCACAAATGGCCTGGTAAGCTTCTCTATGAATTTAGGGGAAGTATCAGCTTGTCACATTTAATAATAACTTTCAGTGTAATGTTCAGAGCTGTGTTATTTTCCAGGTGTATTTGTGAACAATCTTTACTCATTTTTTTCCTCTGATGAATAGCAAAGGATGCATTATTATCTGGATGAGACATTTACTCTCATGGTGGCTGTGTTTTCTTTCCTTATGTTCCAGGGTTATCTTTCAACAATGCTTGAGGAACTCACTGTTTTGTATCCACTTTTAACACATGATTCTAAAGAATTATTTTGTTTATTTTGTCTTTTCTTCATCTCTCTCCAACATGTGTTTACACTGTGACCTAAGACGATTTCAAAATTCAAGTAACGTCATATAGTACTTAAAATTGTTAACATCTAATCAACTGAACTCTGGATGACTTCTGATTGAATCAACATTTTATATGGTATATTTCTCCTATTAGAAGTCTCTTACATACCACCATTTTTATTATTTCTAGCATTTTGCCCGTTATATTTTGACCTTGGAAGCTATTTATTTCAAACCCTTCTCGGAAATGTCGCAGTCTGAAAGTGAATTGTCAAAAATGATTAAGAAAAATGGTGTAATATGCACCCAACATAAGAATATATCCTTCCTAACATGTTGCTGCATTTAACTGAATTTAATTTCCAGTCATCTCAAGAATTATGAAGCTATTAGCTGGGTAATTCCCGCAAAAGTAAAAACACCCAGAGCTTTGGACTAGGCAGTAATGAAGAGAAGCAGTCCGCTGCTGCTGCTGCTGCTGCTGCTGCTGCTTCAGAGTTTCTATATCTCACATGCATCCTCATGTTTAACCTCAAGACTATTCCAAGCACTCATGAGACTTCAAGGGGATTTTTAAGACCTTCTTGTATCATGCCTTCTGGGTTTATTTCTCAATCCCCCAAAAGGAAGAAAATAAAACAAAACAAAATCCCCAAACAACCTGAATTATCCAAGGAAACTTGCCCAGAAAACACTGTGTAAGTAAGAAAGTCTGGGCTCTGGACATGGGCACCACTCACCGCCTTCCCGTGAGAACAGGGAGGACATCGTTGGACGTGGCTTCAGTTATTTTAAATGCAACTTTCCTCAGATCTGAAATGCCGACAGCCATGTCCTCCAGCATTCCAATTTCATCACCTGCACAGGGAGAAAGGGACCTTGTTACAAACAGACTATTAAAATAAAATGTCGGTCGGTCGCTGCTCTAGCTCCCTGCTGGGATTGTCCCCAGCAGTTCCATGAATGAGTTTATGAAGGCAGTGAATCTACTCAGCATACTTTCCCATTCAGCTCAGGGGTTTCATCAGTGAAATAAGAACAGTTTCAATGGACTACAGAAGTCAATGTTCCCTTTGAGGGAAGAAGAATGTCCAGCTTTGTTGAGAGCCTAGAGAGAGATTTAGACATCTTTTCATTGACAGGACTGTTAATTTGTTTTTGGGTTTTTTTTTTTAAGAAGGAAGAAAGTTGCAACGATCATTTCATCAATTGATCAATTACCTAATGCTAACTTCGTCTTCAAACTCTGAAGAATATAGCCTGGAGATCTAATGGATATTCTAAGCTAACACAATCCAAAGGAAATAGAATGTGAGCTACATAAATATCTGCAGATTTTCTGTTCTTCAATTTTTAAAAGAATAATGCAAAACAAAGTTGCATTGATTTTAGTAACATAGTATACACAATTCCAACATACACAAACTGCAGATTCAAATGTAAAGCAATATATATTTCTTAATAGTTAATACAAAACACTGTCTTTGCTGGTCTTCAAAATCTGATGTTCATATCTAGAACACATTGATTTGTTCTACATGGATTGAAGCCCTCAGTAAACACATGGGGCTCCCATATTGAACAGCATGGTTCTAGACACGAGGTTGCTATGTGAATTCCAATGAAACCAATGTTGTCAATGGGTCTCTTTATTAAGTAAAAAATCCAGATGGCTGCTCAAGAGTCCTCTCTGAAATAATCTACAATTCAATTTTCAAAACATAATATGAATCCAAAAGAAATCCCAAGAGTGAATGAGTATAAAACTTAGAAGCTGACTTATTTCTGTAATGCTTAGTACAGAAAAAGTTCACTTTTTACTTTTGATGCTATTTGAGAAAAACAGAAGTATTATCACTATAAATAGCAATAAAATTGTAATATAAATGTGCATAATACTTACTGTAAGTACTTAGCAGCCCTTCATACTGTACTATCAAGCCCACTGTGTGGAGCTGCTGTAGAAAGCCAGGGTCATGCAAACTTGTATGCAATTTGATGATAAAACCACAAACCAATCCAGCAAGCTAAGAAAAGAAACCATTCAAGAAATTTACTAGGGTCAGCAAACGTATCACTTCAACTTTTAAATATCTTCAGACTTTTGAGACATCACAAATTTAATTAAAATTCCTCAAGCATATATAGCAAAGCTGATAGAATTGGCACATATTTATTAAAATAAATTGATGGTCTTTGATCTAGGGTGGCATTATCTACAGGCTTGGGAAGACAGAACTGAAAAGAAGCTAGAGCTAGAAAAATGGATTTTAGAGCCAGGCAGTGGTGGCGCACGCCTTTAATCCCAGCACTTGGGAGGCAGAGGCAGGCAGATTTCTGAGTTCGAGGCCAGCCTGGTCTACAGTGTGAGTTCCAGGACAGCCAGGGCTACACAGAGAAACCCTGTCTCGAAAAAACAAACAAACAAACAAAAAAATGGATTTCAGAATCAAGGTAGAAAGTCTGAATTGTATGTCTACCATCTATAACCATGGCACCATTAAACTTTAATTAAGATTTTTCAAATTACACAATTGTTTTGTTTTTGCACATGTGACTAGAGTCACTAAAAGGACATCATTAATAAGCAAGCTTAAGGCGGAGTCTAATGTCTGGTTAGCTCCCTCTGCCACTGGACCACTAATGGCATAATGTACTGGCAATGGGGCAATTTGGTTAAAATATCCCCCTTACTATAGACTGCTTATGAAGTGCAGTATTGCTGTCTCCTTCCCAGCATGCTTCATGTACTTGACCCCTGAAAGTGAATTGTGGGGTGGACAAAGGGGAGAGAAATGCAGCAAGCTCTGCACTGATGGTAGAACTGCTTAGAGTCATGATTAGGATTGGATATAGCCAAAGCGGGTGATTCTGCAAACCCTTATGAACACGTCTTGCAGCTTTGAAAGCTTCTTTTATAAATGAGAGAAAAGACCAGTGTGAAACCCCGTCCTGAGATTTACAGAGACTGAATAAATAAGGAGTTATATACAAACATCTCCTTCACTGAGTTCTTAGCCATCGCCTGCAGTGCAAGGTGACCGTCCCTTCCTTTTCACCCATAGGCTATACAAGGGGCCATTATATCTCCCTCACAGACGACATTCACTGTTTAAGCAAAATATGCATTTCACATTGAGCTGTATCTTTTCCACAAGGAAATGCCAATGGTTCAGAAATTGTTCATGATCTATTCAGACTATTTGTTTATATAAACAAAACAGGGTACCAGAATTTTAAAAAAACCAACAAAACGATCTTTTAAAATAAAACCAAGCAAAGAGCTCTATCCCCATCAAGCACAGAGTGTTAGCAGTTCAACACTGTTCTGTTCACACAGCAAGGGGCACCCACCGCCTGACTGAAGACAATGTCTCTTCTCAGAGTCAGCATCAAACACTGGGGCAGACTGTAGGCCAATTCCTGAAGCAGTACAAATGTCAGCGATTGCTTTGCTCGGCTCACCACTTCTCCCATGCACTCCTTCAGGGTAAGGATGAGTGGGTGCAGCTGTTCATACCAGTCCTCTGAGGCAGGGCATATGGAGCAAGAACAGCAGGAAAGATGAGAAAGAGTCTTTTGAGTATAGAATCAATATTTTCCATGAACTTGTACATCCTATTAATGATTCATGAAGACATCAGTTGAAAATCTCTAAGCCCAGTAACTTCCCTGAATTCAAGTCTACAGCTAGTCTCCTGTTAGATCCTTGCACCTAGATATGTGTTATATATGGCTGTAGGCTACCCTTCTACTTCACTCTTCTCTAAGGTGAGCACTCCCTGTCTGTCTGTTAATGAGGCACCATTTCTTCCTATGCAGGAGACAGATTTTTTGCTGGATTTCTTCCAAAGATTTCACAGGAATGTGACCATCAAATCAGCTCTTCTCCCAGGGTGGCGCTTCTGATATTAATCTTCCCCTTGTCTGCCCATCATGCACAGTTATCCTAGGTTTGATTCCTGGTCTCTCCCTAGCGTATTCTCTTCTGGTCTCCATCAAACGCAGACTGTGTCCTTCCTCTGTAATGTGGACGGGATCTTTTCAGTCAGTTTGAATCCCGTTTCATTGCTTTCTCCTTCTTATTCAAAATATATACAGCAACAAAGGCCAAACAAGCAAAACCATCACATTTAGAATAAGCCTAAATTCATGAAGCACCTTCCATGATCCAACCTCTGCACACCTGTCTAGTACCATCTTAAAAATCATTTGCAGGGTGGAGAGATGGTTCACAGGTTAAGAGCAGTAGCCGCCCTTCCAGAGGTCCCGAGTTCAATTCCCAGCAACCATATTGTGGTTCATAATCATTTATAATGAGATCTTGTGCCCTCTTCTGGCCTGCAGACATACATACAGTCAGAATACTGTATACATAATAAATAAATCAGAAAGAAAGAGAGAGAGAGAGAGAGAGAGAGAGAGAGAGAGAGAGAGAGAGAGAAAATAAATTGTGGCTGGAGAGATGGCTCAGCAGTTAAGAGCACTGACTGCTCTCCCAGAGGTCCTGAGTTCAGTTCCCAGCACCCACATGGTGGCTCACAATCATCTGTAATGGGATCCGATGCCCTCTTCTGGTGTGTCTGACGACAGTGGCAGTGTACTCATATTCATGAGACAAATAAATCCTTTTTACAAATCATTTGTAATGTTGAGTTTAAGTTTAAATCACCCCCGTGTGCTGTCCTTTCCATTCGAGGGCTTTGAAGATAGTCTCTTGTAAAGGTTTTCTCTTTTCTACTTGTCTTTCTGACAGTTTTTTCTCTGGAACCTTAGGTTGAGACCTCCATCCTGGATGAAGCTGCCTCCCTCCGCGTTTTTGTCTCTCCCAAATCTTGGGTGCTGATGTTCCTCTTTGTGCCACTTTATTCTGATATGGCTGTTTGTGAATACTTTTAAACAAGAAGTTCAGCAAGGGAGAGGAATTTATTTTTTTAATCACCAAATCTCCAGAAACTAGTGCAGGACTAGCTTTTAGCAGACACCAAAATTGTCAAGGAATGGGTCAATTTAAGAAAAAATGGTATGCCTTTTTGTAAAATGCAGGAACATATGAAAAAGTCAAACTTTTGACATTACTAGAGTTCCAAATAGTGTTTTTAAAGAAGTGTGTGTGTGTGTGTGTGTGTGTACTATGTGTGTGTGTGTGTATATATATATGTGTGTGTGTGTGTGTGTGTGTGAGTGTGTGTGTGCGTGTGTGTGTATATATATGTGTGTGTGTGTGTACTATGTATGTGTATATGTGTGTGTGTGTGTACTATATATATATATATGTGTGTGTGTGTGTGTGTGTGTGTGCATATAGTTGTACAGGTATGTGTGCCTCTGTCCCTGTGTAGAGGCACACATGCATCTTCCTCTATTGCTTCTATCTTACATTTTGAGATAGTCTCAGACTGAACCTGAAACTCACCCGTTGGCTAAAGTCTCTGGCCAATGAGCTCCAGGCTGTGTCCTTACTCTCTGCTTTCCATTGTTGAAAGTGTGAGTATACTTCAATATGCTTAGCCTTTGACTTGGATGCTGATTGGCTGGATTTTGTTTTATACATTTTACTTAGTGAAGGAGTGGTAGGATTGGATCTGAACTGAGGTCTTCAGCTTTGCACATCACACACATTACTCAGTGAGCCATCTCTCTAGCTCCAAAGTCATCTCTTTTGTCTAAATTAATCATTCACTCATTTACAGCTCAAATGATATCCCACTTCCTGGTTACACCTCCACAACACCCCCATCCCTCACTGACACTCTCCCCCTCCCCTTTGTATCTATGAGAGTGCTCTCCACCCACCCACCCACCCTCTCCCACCCCACGGCTCCAGCATCTTCCTATGCTAGGGCATTAAACATCCGCAGGGCCTCCCCTCCCATTGATGTCAGACAAGGCCATCTTCTGCTACATATGTATCTAGAGCCACGGATCCCTCCCTGTACACTCCTTGGTTAGTGGTCTAGTCCCAAAATAATCTTTTTAAAAGTCAAAACGTCTGCACTCCTAAGTGTGTGAGTGAGTAGGTCTCTCATTCTTGACCTTCTCTTGGGCCTCTTTTCCTCCTGTTGGTTTGCCTCGCCCAACCTCAATGTGATGGTTTTTTGTTGTCGTTTTATTATATTTAATTTGTTAGGGTTTTGTTATTATCTCTTAGAAGCCTGTTCTTTTCTAACGAGAGACAGAAAAGGAGTGAGTGCAGATGGGTGGGAAGGAGGGGAAGACCTGGGAGGAGTAGACGGAAGGAAAGATATAATCAGGATATATCTAGAGGGAAAAAAATCTATTTTCAATAATAGGAAAAAATCGAAACCAATTAGGGTACTTACATGTCTAGAGTTCTAATATGTATCAACTACATAATTATGAATCTGGCACATAATATATGAACAAATTATACCATATTTCAATTTACTTGGAGAACAAATTCTTGAGAAATATTAAATACAAATTTGGGGTTTTATGACATTCTATTAAAATCTAAATGAATTAATAGTGGATTGGCAAATACAACTTAACACGAATAATGGAAGATAAAAAAGTAATTATCAAGTAGGTTTGTGATAACATTGTATTCTCAGAAGAATAATCAATAATCAGCTAAGACATTGAAAGAACAATAAAGAATGATAAAAATGAATCACATGAGGACTGTGCTGTGTTTACTATAATTTATTTGATGTTATGATATAATAAACTAAATGACCTAATCCTAATGGTTGGAAAGAAAATGAATGATCTCCAGCTTCACAAAGAGAGAAGTGCTACGATATAAAACAACGCATTATGTTTCCAAAAGATATTGTAGACTTAAGGGCTAGTACTGGGGAAAAAGAAAACACTAGAAAAGGGGAAGTCCAAGGAAGGCTTATTACAGCTGGTTTCATCTGACAAGGAGTCTGCTTATGCTTCAGGGGGAAATACGAACAGTGGTTCAACTGAAGTGATTAATTCTTACACCATTGATTACAGAGGAAAATGGGAAAGATGACTTATATTTTGAATAAATAACATTTTAGGCATCAAAAAACAATACCCTATGTTACTATATATCTTCCATACTTAGATTTTGTATATCCTATCCTCTCTCATTCTGTACCTGTTATCCTCAATATGAAAAAGTAGTTTTTTGTGTGTGTGTGTGTTGACATCACCCACCCTTACATATAAAAACACTTGGAAAAGAAAATTCCGATAAATTTACTCATAGTTCAATGTTGAAAATTAACTACAAACCTGTTCTGTCCTGTGATTGTTTCTGCAGGTTTGAGGTTCCACTATGTAATTATCAGGCAGAAAATACAGCTTTTGTGCAGTAGGTGGAGCTGCTTTATCAGGCTGAAGTAGAACTACTTTGTCACTCATTTAATTCAAGACTGAATAAAACATGTTTCTTGTATATTTGCATAGTTCTCAAAGAGCATGTATCTATTGCTTAAGCACCTTGAATCATACTCTCCCATGTCAAAGGGGTAATAGCTTGCTCAGGGGTGTGACATGCTCTTTCTACTTTGAAAACAAAAAGCTAACATAAATGTATAGGTTTTTGTCCTTGAATGAGATTGTCAATTCAAATCAAATACAGCTGTTTGCTTTTCTTAAAGATTTTTGAAAGTGGAAGCTTCAGCGGCCACTTAAAAACTTCAGAATGAGAGACTGAGAGGGAGAGGAAAGTAGAGGAGAGAGAGACAGAGATAGAAACAAAAGAGAGAAAGATGGAAAGAGACCATTTCTAGTTCTATCGGAAGAGGGCTAGAAATACACTGGTACTCTAAACCCAAGGACAACAGGAGGTGCTTCTCTCGCTAGCAGCATTCCTGCATCTCCATTTACTACCATGCATTCAGTATAAAATAGTGATTATATACTTGTGATTGTAACTGAAGAAGAATGAGAATAGAAAACAGTTATAGTTGAAGAGCTGGAAGTATTCAAGCATGGTAAGGTGTCTTGAAGATGACATCACACTTTCTACTGAGATGCACAGGCCAAGAAGGAAGGCAACAGACGTGTATCTTTTAAAAAGAGAAACAATCAGCTATGGCAGTAGATGAAGGAACTGTCCCAGCAAATTGCAATGACTACAGGTTTCTTTCCCATGTCAACGTCCACATTCTGTTAATCCCAAGTTCTGACATAAACACAATAGGCTATGGAGGGTCAAACACAGGAAGAGTTCAGGTCATAAATGGTCTTTCGGCTACAATGAACATCCATGTCATTCTTACAAGGAGCAAAATGTGCTTCCATTTTCTTGTTAAAGATGATGGTTGTTTTGGGAGGAAGAGCTCATTCTTCACATTTCTGTCATGTCCTTCCATAGTCCCCCATTTGTATTGTGGCTGTGAGAAGTCAGCTCAGGAACTTTGGATATTTCACCAGGGCTCCTGAGCACATGGGCACCCCTCCCCTCCTAGAAGAAACAGGTTAGAGAGCACATAGGATGGGAGGGAGGGGCTGATTAAGCCCCTGCTACCTCATTCCCTAAAGACTAATCAGTTTAAAAGTCACACTGTTCTGCCAATCACATTGTGCCTAATGGCTGCTGCTCTAAAAACTGTATAAAAGGTCCCTGAACGGACTACACATGGTTATTCTCCCACCTTGGTGTGTAGGACGACCCCAGCATGCTGGAACAATAAATTCCTCTTGCATTTTGCATCAACCCCTGATTCCATGTGTTTACTCAGTGAGTCCTTAGTAAGTTAAGGATCTCCAGATTCTTACAGCTGTTTCGTACTTCAAATAGAACCATCTCTTTTTACAGTGTGGTCAAGGTAAAATTTCATGCATGCACTCACATGTACTTTCCTGATTTTAACTTTTTCCCACTTTACACACATGTATGACTATGTGTGCACATGGGAAAACACATTGGTAAGATGCGTCTAGGAAGCAAGATAGTTGTGCTTGCGTCATAGTTTGCTACCACATCAGTACCTCACAGTTCATCACTTTGGCAGTCCCTGAATTGTAGCTCTATCATGGGCTTCCTTCAGCAGCAAAGGAAAGCATGAAGAGAATGTTTTAGTGTCTCCATAAAAACTTGCTGAGACTCCTTAACCCTGAGACCAACAAGCAGAATTTTTCCTCAGGAAAACAGAAAATGCATGTGGCTTAGCTGAGCTTTCCCTGAGCTCTGTGATGGGACCTGGAAGCCATCCAGGCAGATCTCTGCTTCCCAGCCTTTTACAGCCTTCTCTAATGTATTCAAGTGAAACTAGCGAAAGGATTCAAAGGATGACTGCTGGGTGCCCTCCCTCCCCTCCACACACCATCTATTTCCTGTACAGGATGTCCATGTCCTCTGAGCTCAATGGCTTTTATGTTACTCGGGAGAAAAATAAAAGGGCCATGTAGCAACCAACTGTAGCATGACGTAATGCCGTCCTGCCAATGTCTGAGCCATTTTCTTCTCAGGTATTTGATTTTTCTCTCCTCACTTAAAATAATTAACTTCACAAAAGCATGTAGACATTCTTATTTTTGTTATCACAACTTTTCAGATATGGTAGGGCAAGAAAAGCTAAAAGATCAAATAGCCACTAAATGCTCTGCAAAGAGCTGAGAGATGTCTCAGCTTTGTTCATTTTCCCATGAATTTCTATGAAGGCAAACACCTGGAGTAGCTGCAAAGGAAGCTGACAAAATGCCTAATGGTTTGAGGTGAACACAGACCAATCCTTATCCACCATGTGCTTTATGTTATATACAAATCTCAATGCCAAAATGAAAGCACCTTCATGGTTGGGTGGTGAGACCAGGAGATGGGGATGGGGATCTACACTTTTAAAATGTCCCTTGAATTTCAAAAGCCCACATGCTACACCAGCAAACATACAGCTCTTTCTGGGCTTCTCTGTGTGAACATATGTTACAGATTCTGCTTTTTCAGTGTGTACATATGAACAGTATTCTAGTCATCAATATGAACATGGGAAGATAAATTGCTGGGGAGAATTCCTCGGCACAATTTACGCAAATTTCTTTGTATGAGTCAATACATGTGGCCAATGTTAATCATAGACCTAGACACTGGCCCTCTGGAGGTCTCTAATCTAGACATATCCTAGGAGGAAACACAGAAAGCTGGTTAAATCCAGACAGTATAGGCAACTAAGAAAAGGGAGCATGTGCTGGGGTATGACTGCTTCAAAGTTATTTCTGCAGGCTGAGAGTGTTCTCTTGCTGTCCTCACCTTTACGATTCATTTCCTAACTGTGATCCAGGAATTGAAAACCCAATTTACATTTATCTTACCCTAACAAGTACTGATTTGGCTTCCTTACATTACTCACTGTAGTAGTCAAAATACAATGACCTTGAAAAGAGAAAAGGTCTATCTATGTTGCCTAAAAGCTTTGAAGTATCTAGTCCCAAGCCGATTAAATCCATTAGTCTATGGTGGGCATCCTTGTGACAATGACAGAGTATGTGTGAAGCATATTGCTCATTTCATAGCTAGAAGACTAAAGAGGGAAATGGAGAGAGTGGTTCTCCAAACACCCTTGGGTCCACATACCCAATGACTTTAACACTTCTCGTGGGGTCTGACCTCCTAAAGACTCCATCATCTCCCAGGAGTGCTGCACTAAGGAGTAAGCCTTTAACACACAGCAGAGATTCAGATCTAAACCAGAGCACTACTCCATTGCTTTCACACAGCCATCTCGAGAGACGTAATTTTATTAGATCACAACAGTCATGTCTTGTATTTTGATGGGTGTAATGTTATTTGTACCAGACCACTCCTAACCTGAGATGACTCTGATGCAATGAATGCTGCTCATTATACTGATCTACTTTCTAGAAATATCATTACTGTGTTGCATGGTGAGGGCATATACATGCCAGGACACATTCCTGGAGTTTAGAAAACACCTGTGGAATGCAATTGCTCCTGTGTGTGAGTTTCAGGGATTAAAACCTGGCTGTCTGATTTGCATGGAATTCACCATACCCACAGAACTGTCTATCCATATGTGTGCTTGCTAATGCTGAAATTCAATGTAGGTGAATTGATGTGCCTAAAATGATTAAGTCGAATACCTGGGGCCTCTCCAAAGTTTCCTGAAGGAAAATCAGCCTCTGGCATGAGCTACATCAGAACAGACAGGTATCAGATGGTCTAAGAGGTAAAGGTCAAAGCGTAATGGAATGAGGAGGTTTTTCTCTGCTTCCTGGCTGCCATTACATGGGAAACTCAACTTCAGCATGCCTGGGTCATTATCGTGGGCTGGAATTGATAAAACTATGATCCAAAATACATTTTTTCTCTTTTAACTTGTTTTACCAGGTATTTTTAAAAGAAACACGAAAACAGAAAAAACAAACAAACAAAAAACCAAGAAAAGTAACTAAGACAGCAGCAATAGTGGATGTTAGCCAATGGGAACCTTGTATGAAGTCATCCAAGTAGGAGCAAAGACTGGAGGAAGGTAGACAGGAGAAGAAAACAAGGTAAGCCATCTAATAGATGACAGGGGCCAAACGTTAAGGTAAGTCCTAAAACAATGGCTATTAGGGCAAATGGAAGCTGTGGATGTGAGGGAGCCTGTGAATGAATTTCCTTCTCCTGTTCTCCCCGCATGACAGTATTCAAGCAAAGGACAAAGCAACATCTTAAAATATAATCACTCTAGTGTCCTCTGGGGTAAGGGACTGTTCTTGACAATTTTTAGATGAATTAGAAATGAAGGCACTGCTCGGTCCAAGACAAATGAGGATGAGAAAACCAGAGGCCACTTTCGCTTGAGTCGAGGGACCTTGTTTGTTCAAACCCTGACAGGCTGAGAAGAGTGTCATGAAACTTTCCATTCTTGTTCTTAGACAAACAGCAAAGGAAATGCATAAGTGGAAACACTAGCTAAACTTTCCACTTCACAGCAGCAAGCTGAAAGTCTTCAGTAAACTCTGTTAAGACAGTTTCCAGCCACTGCATCTGTCATAGCCCTGAAGCTTTGAATCCAGGTTGCACTGGACCAAGAAGAGTCATAGACTCACATTTCTCAGCCTTATTTTGCCTTATAGTTATAAATAAGCTCAAGTCTTGTGACTGTAGTCTATGTGCAGGCTGAATATTTGAAACAAGCTCCAGAGATCATGGCTCAAACAGAAACGACCAGTCTGCCTGTACATGCTGCTGTCATTTTAACAACAGTATGCAAGGTTGGGAAGGCAGCACCACTGGATGCTGTGTTCACTAAGTTAGAGTCCTGTTAGCTAGAAGAAGGAAATAACCATATTTTCACCCTAAATCTAATAATATATATGTAATAGTTTTTGTCAGTTTTTCTTTAATCGATATTCCAGGCCAGCGGAATACAGTATATACTATTAGGTTTTCTTTATACATATAAAAGTAGAACATTATACACAGATCAAATTGATCAATGTTAAACATACGTTCAATTAACCAAAAGCAATGTGAACATACATTTACCAGAATGCTCCATTCAGTAGTCACATGTCTTGAAGCTTCTGAATGGTAAAAACCATCTCCCCTTTCCTCAACCTACCCCAGGTTATCTCTGTGCATGAGAATGCTCATCTATCCTGAAGCCTGTCTACCAATGCATGAGAGGTTGTTGGTGACAGGGTAGGTTAAATCTATAGCTCATCCACACTAGGTGTGCAACACTCCTCCTCTGAATATTGTGAGCTTCAGAGTCCATGTTCATAACCCTCTGTGAGATGGGAATAAAGTCATCTCAATTC
This sequence comes from Rhynchomys soricoides, assembly GCA_019843965.1. Taxonomy (NCBI): domain Eukaryota; kingdom Metazoa; phylum Chordata; class Mammalia; order Rodentia; family Muridae; genus Rhynchomys; species Rhynchomys soricoides. The sequence continues at coordinate 3,271,884 of JADRCH010000041.1, forward strand.
TCTGTTACTGTATCTCTATACCTGTCAACATTAGTCCCTTGTGTCCTTATTTTCTTCCTACTTGAGATGATGGACTGAGCTCTCAAGTACAGATCATCAACTCTATTCTATAGACACTAGATCTTATCATTAAAACTCACCTAGGAGCATCATTCTGGCAAGGCTTTTTCCTTCCTCCCAAGCCTGCATTTTTTACTGATTTATTCCCACAAGCAAATAATGACGCTCATGTTGATCTCCTTAACTTTAAAATGTAACAGTAAGTTGACTGCACTTCCTGCCACAGTTCTTACAATGTTTCTGTTTACTGGTCACCCTCCCCGTAAATGAATATGCAATTGTCTCCAGTTCCTTTGCTTTGTCTCCTTCTTAGTCCTCTCCATTATAGCTTTAATTCCTACCTACTAAAGCAAAACCACTCTGTTCATTGTCACAAAGGACTTCAATGCAAAATTTAAAGTCATTCCTCAATCCAATTTTGCTCAGTGCTTTTAACCCTGGGTTGCAGGATGCTACAAGCCTAACTCACCGGTGATTTTCAAATAAAATGTGCTGTTTCCTCTACTTCTTTCTTATTTAGTAACACTGATGTGTCTTCAGGAATAATTTGTAGATGGATTCCTTATTCTCTGAACAGTCAACATATCATTGATATTCTTGAATAACTTTCCATCTGCTTGTTGGAACCTCAGCTTCTTGTAGTTACTGTCATATCTGCATGTCAAACTTAATGCCTTCTAGATGACTCCCTATGTTCCTTTCCAAAAAAAAAAAAAAAAAAAAAAATTATTCAATCTAGAATATCCTATAGCTCCTACATGGACTCTTTGTCCTTTTGGTTGCTCCAGCCAACATCTTAAAATTATTTTGATATCTATTCTCATGCTTCTTTTCAAACTAACAGAAAACACTGGAATAACACACAAAGTAGGAACAAAATCTCAGTACTCTTTGTCCCCTCCATGCTGGGAACTGAATCATCATGTCCCACCTATATAATCTCATTGAGTTTCTGACAGTCTACACTAGGACTGACTCTTTCCATTTACATTCCAGTTGTAACAGAAAATTCTGTGCTTCTCTCTTGGTTGCATTGGGTTAATCACTTCCAAGCCTCTCAACTGCTCCCTGGTTTTCTTAGAGGAAATGTAGAGTCTGTAGAGATGAAAGAGATGATCCTTCTTGCACTTATCTCTTGAGTTTCACTTATTCCTCTTGCCTCTCATTTCACTTCTTGTTGCCTTAGCCTTGATGTTCTCTGCATATGGCAAGCACATGTTCCCACCAGCTGCTTTCTGCATCTGGTAATACTTCCCCCAGATATCCATGCTGATCCCCTTTATCTCGTGTGTCTTTGTTCAAACATTAGCTTCTAAATGAAGTCTTTGTCAACTGATTATTTCGTAACCCCAATCTTAGACCGTAGCATCCCTTCAAAATGCTTTGACTCGCCCTGTATTCTCCAACACCTTTGTCCCCATTAGCCTATTAGTGTACTGTATGATGCTCCCTGTCTGTCATGTTATTTCTTAATCTCTCTCTCTCTCTCTCTTTCTCTCTCTCTTTTTACTAAAACACAGGCTTGGAGGATGAGTGTTCTGTCTGCTTTAGTCAGTGTTTTATCTTCTGTGTCCAAAATTGTGCCTGGCATAGAATAGTTACCCAAATAAAATATGTTGGGTGACTTTAGACACAAGTTTTATTTCTTTTTTCATTATACAATGTCAGAATTGAAGTTTCCTTCACAATTTTGTTCTTAGATAATCAACATTTGACTGAAAGTGAGTCTCAAAGAATTTCAATGATTTTCAAACACCACACTAACACATAAATGTCATATTGTACACCTGTTATCTTCAGAATCCTACATGGTATGCTATTTCATAATATATTATATGATTTTATAATAAAATAATAAATTTCTAATACGAATGGTCATTACAAAATTACCTTGTGTTCAAATGTTTTTGAAAATCTATTATTATAGACAACAGATATGGTCCTATTAATACATCTATCGAGTGATTAAAATTATAGTATAGAAGTCATTTCAGTTTTTAACAATGGATTTTTAAAGCCCAATCCAATGATGTTTATGTCACAATGAGATTGTGCCCATTCAATATGTAGAAATCAAAATAATTTAATAATTGTATTTAAGTTCCTTTAAGAAACCAAGCTTTGTTCTTGATTTTTGTAGTTTAAAAAGCAAAGCATATTTGTTATATATAATAAAGTCACTAAAATAATTAGCTATTGTGAAACACATACTCTCAGGAGATCAGTACCTTTCCATATGTGTAAATGTGTGCATACATTGAAGACATAAACTGACTGAGCATTTCTGATGGGTGGTAGGTGCAGAGATGACAATAGCATCTTTATTCTATAATATCAAGTGCTCATTATTTATCAATAATTATATTACATGCTATGGATTCAGTAATAAGTTACAACACTTGGCATATTCTCACAGAGTCAAGTCTAGTAAGGGGGGGTGGCATTTAAAACAGCATGTGTAATCAGTCAGAGATTTAGAGGTTTCAAAAAAATTGCCAATGAGCTAGTCTTACTCAAACTGAGAATGCACTTTCTTGGCTATCACATGTTTTAATCATTGATCCCTTAAAATGAAGTGTATTATATAAAATTTCTAATTTACTTGAGATATTTTAGGCAATGCTAACTTTTGGCCTGTCCATATCACACTGTGGAAATGACAGACTAGAGGCAGAATGGTGGCCACTTCTGCAGAGATTCTCTCTCCTAATTTGGTCTAGTTTCCATTCCGACTCTGGATTTGTTCTTATTATCCTTCATGATGCCTTTGTATTTGCAAGCCCCACAGAAAGTACAGCTACATAATTGGCAAACCAAAAAATAAGAGAGAGAGAGAGAGAGAGAAAGAATCAAATCAAATCCTGGGGCTTTATTCAAACCTGTAAACAAGTTTTGTTTTCTTTCTCAGTAGTGCTATTGCTGAACTGTCATAGCAGTCGGTGGTTTTAACTTACTTGTTCATGCCTCACTTCCTTGGGCATGGGGGTATGTGAGCACCAAGCCTCAAAGACCCCCGCCTGAACACGACTTCATAGTAAATATAATTTCCCTTAGGAAAGTAGATATATGAAGTCTTTCTGCCTGGATAGTGGAAGCTAGATTGAAAAGACTCTGCCAAAAGCATCCACAGGAGAGGGCCCAATAGAACTCATGAATTCAGATCCTCAGCTCTTGGGCAGGTTCCTTTATCCCATTGACGCTCATCTACAAATCTACTGCCATCATCAGGAGTTTCAGTAGAGGGACACAGCACAGTAAGCTCAGAGCATCAAACTCTTCTAAGGAAGAGTCAACTGCACTGACTCCATGAAGCTAGCTCAGGGAAGGCACACCAAAGAATGTGAAGGGTTTGGCCTGTGGGAGGTGGAACCACAGCATCTCCCAAAGACTGGCAGAGACAAGCACATGGTGAGATCTTCAGGGTTCAGAGTCTATTAGCATGAAGCATGAAAGAGTAAGGAAGGGGAGCAAGTCAAAGACCTGCAACTAAACACATGTGGATTAAAAATCACGAGGACTTTAATGTAAGGGAAGGCTTAGCAAACCGGTAATGCCAACCTGTGACTAAGACACACCTTAAAACATCAAGGGATAAGACAGAGAAATCCACAGGCATAGCTACTACTGAAACTTATGCATTCCTTTTTCCAAGAGATATTCTAAGAATCCCAGATTTTTGTGTGTGTGTGACTTAATCACCCACATAAGAATCATTCCGTGCAGACTGAAATCAAATTCTGTGATTTTTTGATGAATGGTTTAATCCCATCTATCAAACAGGGATCAATAACCCATCTGCCCCCACAGACTCATCATGAGGAAGCAGCAAAGAAAGGTGGCTTGCAAGTGTACTGTACATACATGTGAGCAAGCATGTGAGCTGTGAATGTGATTCTTATCAGTCTCTCTACACCCAGGATTAACATCATGAACCACACTAGCTGCATGTCAACACAGCTTCACATGGCTACATGAATGAACTCTACTACAGGACTTCAAAGCTTGGACATGCTTACAGTTTGGTACATTAGGGCAAACAATCCAGTTGCTCAGGATGTCAAAATGCACCTGAGAAAGAAACAAAGGCTATACAACAACTTAGCAGGGGAATATAGAGTTTACGTAATGCACATTTCAAAGAGCAAGAATCTGCATAGGAATTCAGTATGCATTGTCCTTTGGGCCTTGTGTCTCAGGACCTGTATTCAGTTCTATTTTCTACCATTTTTATTAATGACTTCTATGAGTAGAAGAGGAAAGTGTGTGCAATGTGAATGAGATAAGCCAGAGTGGGGTAGTAGATATGATGGATGAAATAAAAAACAAAACAAAACAAAACAAAAAAACTAAGTATTTGTTAGAATACACTACACAGTGTTCACACTGCAGACATGGGCGGACATCCATCTCTGTAGCAGCAGCAAGATAAGCTACCTTAATCTTAAGCCACTAATATTTCACAAGATGTAGCCTAGAATGGTGCTTAAAGGCTGCTTAAATCTTGAAAACAAGAATAAGTCAGTCTAGTAAGGCTTATGCCTATCCATATTATTGCTCCCAAAATGTGGCTGCCCAGGCAGTTTCGATGACTTTAGGTATCATTAATATCAGCAGTAACTGAGAGTAGAGAGCTGGTTCCCTATATCGCTCATGCAGTTGCCATAGGACAATGTGCCACTGCTTAACTCTGGGGAAAGCCAAGACAAATGAGCCAAGCCTTTGAGAAAAGCCACCTTGAGAGTCTTGAGGCTGTTCCTTTGAAAAACGCACCCAAATGCGTCGAGTCAGTGAGACATGATGGTTGCTTACAAGATATAATTCTGGCTTAATGTGGGAAACTAAATAAAATTGTTTTGTTTATTGCAAAAGACTTCATCTGGGTCAGTGGGCAGACTTAAAACAAGCATATTTGGACCACTGTCTAGAATGTGAGGCACTAGAAGACAAAATGATGTTTCCTGGAATCACAGCTGTGCATTACAGCCTAGGCTGGAATTGGCAGAGATACTGTAGGTAAGCCTCTTAACATAATTCAGGAGGTTTAATTACGTAATCGTTAAGTTCACATCAAAATCCTAGAGTTTAATATTCACTGATTTAATCTTTGCAGCCTCAATTTATTATGAAATTGAAGGCATGTGGTGCTTTGCAGAGAGCAGATGTCCATAATTGTGTTTACGTGGACTGAAAATAAAGGGGCAGTCTGTGTTTACTGGTTCAGCAGACACTCACACACACATATATACATGCACGCAAATGTACACGCACATACACTAATCCACGTAAATGCAGACATTGAGAAAAAATATATTTAATTATTTAAATCTAAACAGTAGAGAAAGCTTGACTTCTTCCAAAACTATTTATATTCATGCTGAAAGAAATGTATAAAGCAAGTCAGAGATGTATCTTAAAGCCTCTGCTTTGAACTAAATATTCCAGAAAAGACAAAAAAAAAAAAAAACCCACATACTGCAAATGTAAAGTAGTATTACTATATTAATACACTGTAAAAAGATATCAGCTCTGAGAAAGAAATATGTACAAATGGAAGAGGAACTCAGAGAAAGGACAAGGCCATCAAACTCATAAATACACACAAGCAATGCACACAAATTAAGGCGAGAATGGAAACGGTGAAGAGAGGCCATGACACAAAATCCAGCAAGAGTCTGGTTTACACTGTGAAACTTATCACCATACCAAGAACAAGCAAAACCTATTTCACAACTGTATTCAAGCAGCACTTTAAAAAATATTTGCAAAATTTAATTTATAAAGAAACAAACAGAAGTAATACAGAATGATGAAATTAATCACTTCCTGGGTCAATGAGGTGGGTCAAGGCCTGACATGGATCCCAGGACCCAATTGGTGAACAGAAAGAACCAACATTCTATAGATTGTCTTCCGACCACGCATGCCATCTCCACAGAACACAAATAAATTAATAAATGAGAAAATACTGTTTTAAGAATCACTAACAATGTTTTTGGATAGATGTCAGACAGTATTTGGCATGCCATGTGTACAATAAATATTAATGAAAATCACTTGGTTCATTGTAAGAAATAGAAAGCTCATTTTCTTCTATAGCTAGTGGGTATGGATTAATATGAGAGTGTTGAGCAAATTGATCTCATTATTAATGAAAATAGTATCGATTAATATATTTTATACTGTTAAACTTATCATACAAGCAAAAATATAATTGAAACAAAAAACAAATGTGGTATGAAATTAGAAAGACGGACGTGTGCTCTTGAGAGTGCCTGCGTAGACGTAGTAGACCCAGAACCTATGCTTATGGAAAACGTTTCTATAAAGCAGATGCTGAATCTAAGGGGTGCTTCCAATGGAAGCAACAAGATTCCTTGGAGACCGTCTGAACCTAGGGCTGTGGAGAGGAGCTGAAAACACTCTCAATTGCTGAATACACAATGATTTGAACCCAAAATAAATGGTAATGATATTGGATTATAAAGCAAAAAATAAAGAGCATATATGAGTCCACGGTAATAAAAATGATTAGTTGAACAAATAATGCCTTGGAGGAAGGGAAATATTTTCAAATGTTTCCACTCTTAGCAGTCTAACTTAAATGAGACTATCCACAAGGTTGAAGAATTAAATATTCAATGATGCTTGTGTGTTAATTATAGCATTAATATAATAAATGAAAATAAAAAGAACAGTTTCTATTTTGCTAAATTTGTTTACAATCATTAAAAACTCATTTCCATGAGACATTTACGAGAGAATACTGACATGTAAGACATAAAAACATACATTTTATTTATGATGGGTATTCCAGTTTATTTGAAATACGTTTGTGAGTGTGTGGATGTATCTGCTTATAAACAGAAGAATGTTCTAAATATTTATATCTAGTTGAAATAAAATCACCAGGCATATGCACCCCTATCTGCTCCTTTTAAGCAAACTCTATAATGTATTGCCTTTGCTCCTATGATTGTTTGGGATCAATTAGGGAAAGGCAGGCACATGGCTCGACTATCCTTATCAGTAATAATTTGCATCACACATGGACCAAATGCATATCTTTACTAGATTATTTTTATCAGTTAAAATCCTTCTGTACAACATTGGTTGTGTGACAAGTCAGTATAGAAATTGAAAGTGCTAGCTGCCTCCATCAAAGAAGCGGGCTATAAATTAATAAAAGATAAAGGTATCTTAATTAACCAACTGACTTAGTTAACTAAAGTCATTCTACATAAGCAGTATCACCCAAAATTTAAGTATTATTAAACACAGAATTACTAGCAAGATACATATTTATGCATGTTAAGAAGACTATATTGTTTTTCCTACCAATGACCTCATTGATTCATATTTTCTATATAATGTTGACCTGAAGGTAGAATGTTAACAAAATCTTTGACTTTGAAATTATTTGACATTATATCCTATATTTAACAACTTTCCATAATATTTTAAATAGTACCATCTAAGGGAATTTATAACAAACAAAATAATGTACGACAAAAGTAGTTGTATAATCAGGTGGTAAGAAGGAAAAGCATAAAACCAGTTAGCTCACATTGCACTTGACTACAACCATCCCAGAGGGTGATCAGATTGTGAATCTACAGGAATTTTTACAAACTCATTTATGATTTTATGTACATAGTTGTTTTGCCTTTCCATATGTTTGTACATCTGGTGCCATTAGAGACCAGAAGACAGTGTCATCCTCTGAAAATGGAGTCACAGACAGTTGTGAGCTGCTATGTCAGTTCTGAGAACTGAAGTCCGGTCCCCTGGAAAAGCAGTCAGTGCTCTTAGCCACTGAGCCATCTCTCCAGCTTCATTTTAGTTCTTAAAAGTAGAACATTAATTCAGGAACATTGCTCTGGTTAAATACCAGATGTGAAAAAGTTGTGTCATTTCAAATATTTCAGAACTTTATTTGTGCCTCGGGGCTGTTTGAAGGGTTTCAACATATACCAAAATCAGATATCCATTATTTCTGCTGTATAATGTGCACTGAAATCCCTCAAGAGACAGCCTGATTCACTCTTTATCTTCGATCTGTGGGTTCTGCTAAGCAGTTCTGTTTCTAGAACACCACTGACTCTGGCACATTCCTGTTAGCCAATGCAGGTTTAACTTGAAGAGTACTATTTTTAACACATAACTATGACAAGTTTCTATTTTAATTCATTTAAAGTTTGAGACTTACTAGGTTCACTAATTTGAAAATAAGTATAGTACTACTAAATAAGATCACATCTGCATATAGACTTTGTGTGATCATAAAGAACATTGTCTATTTACTTTGGGATGTACAACAAAGGAAGATGGGCCATCTACACAAGGAAACTCCGAAATGATATTACTTCCAAATAGAATTTATGAAGGAGTCAATCAATTAATTATGTGAGGAGACATAGAACTGTAAAATTATTTTTCTTATTTTTTGAGAATATATCATAATTATACCATTATTCCCCCTTCTTTCCCCTTTTCAAAGCCTCCTATAGAACCCTCTTTTTCATTAATTCTTGTTTAAGTTTGTGTGTTGGGGATGAAGGGGCACACAAGTGGATGTGTGGACACAGTGAACACATGAATGTGTGTGTATAAAACTCATATTTTATATATGTATGCATATATGGAACACATGACAAAATAGGAGTAGTGAAACTTGAAGCAAACCAATTGGCAAAACAATAATTTTAAAATCTATCCATCAACTAGACTTTGGCATGCCTCACATATATAGCAGATGCATAACTTGATCTTCATGAGGGTCTCCAAACAACTGGAGTGGAGGTAGGCCCTGACTCTGTTGTGTGCCTGTGGATGCTGTTCCCTGTAATTGGGCACCTTTTCTGGCCTCGGTGGGAAAGGATATGCCTAGACCTGCAGGGACCTGATGTGCCAGGCACCCAGCGGAGCCTCCCCTTCTCAGAGGAGTGAAGGGAAAAAGACTATGTGGGGGTGGTACTAAGAGGAGAGGGGCTGCCATTGGGATGTAAAGTGAATAAAAAAGTAAACTAATGGAAAATATCAATCCATAATTAGTTATGACTTATTTTTTAAACAAACAAAAAAACCCAAAAAAGTAGATTTTAGAAGTCAAAGTAAGAGAAATGCCTTTTAATTCCCTCAAGCACAAGATACCCAGGAAAATCCTAGGTCAATTGTGATAGGATTTCTGATGTTAGTAAATATATGTAATATTGTTTTGTTCTTATTAACATTACTAAAATTAACAAAACTATTTATGAAGACATAAGTATTATTAAAATGTTTATCATACTTGCCAGTCAAGGAATCAATATAGTAGATATTTGAATGCAGTTCCCTATCATCTATCTATGATCTAGCTATCCAACCACGTACTATCTATGTAGTTGTCAATTTATAGTCTTTTCTCTTAGATTCTCTCTGCACTACCTCTATTCATACATGTATAGAGTCACATAAATATGCCTATGTGTGTCTTTGTGTATCCACATGCATGAAATACAGCATTGGGACATGATAATAGAATAGTACTCAGAACCAAGCCTTCCTACATGTTTTAGAACAACAAAATGCCCTCCGGATAATGTAAAAGTTCTGTATCATGCTTCACATTGTTCAGGAACTGTGGGAAACATCAAGTTCTGAAATATGTAAAAGTCGCTAAGAGCTTAAAGCACATTGCTTAGTTGTCTCTCTATCTCAACTACCATTTTGGGAACTTGTAAAAGAAGATGAGACTATCCTCCGCTCTAAAGCAGTGGTTTTCAACCTTCCTGAAGCTTCTGCCCTTAGTACAGTTCTCATGCAGTGGTGATCTCCAACCATAAGATTATTCTTAATGCTACACTGTAACTGTAATCTAGCTACAGTTATGATTTGTTATGTAAATATCAGTGTTTTCCAATGGTCCTTTCGGGGTCATGACACACAGGTTAAGAACCATTGCTCCAAAGGTTATGCTGGCCATCTTCCAAGAAAGTTCATAAAGTGAAAGAATAAAAAAAGATGAACATGGCAAGCAGCCCTGAAATCGCAACTGACACAGTTTTACAATAGCCTTCCATCATCCTTGTCAGAGCAGCGTCAAGTCCAGTCACTGCTCTTTCATCAAAGATGCTATTGACTCTTCTTGTTCTATCTTATTTTATCACGAGTTTCTCATTTTCTTTACTCAGCCAATGATTAGTGAAAAATGAGTTCTTACCCCTTGGGTGAGATGTGGTGGAACTTTCCAGGGCAGGGTCCGCGTCTCCGCCCTTGCAACTGCTACCTCCAGCACCTTCTTCATTGTGACTGTCCTTCTCGATCAGTTTGTCTACTTTAGCGATAATGCAGTTCAGGCTCTTCCCCACGTTGGCCCACACCCTATCCTGAAGACAGTATGAGAGTCACTAAGATATTTATGACTAAATCAGCATTAAACATCTTAGAGGAACAGCAAAAGCTTCAAGTATCCAAGCATCAAGTGAGCAGCTACAATAGCTTCACTATTTGGGTCAGATATCAGATATCCCCCAAATCCATTATTCTCCTGCTAAAGTCAAAGTTAAGTTTCATTAATTCTTTAGTTAATGTATGTTTGAAATAATAAAGTGCTATATGATTTTAACCAATAATTGAGCATAAATTATAACAGTTTGCTAGAGATATGTCTTCTTATATCTCTACATAATAACAAAAAAACAAAGATACAATAATATCTTAAAGAATGGCTATTAGTTACATCAGGAATTCTTCATTCTTGTGTCAACATTTGTACAACAGACCAACCTTGCCAACTTGGGAATATATCATCACCGGCATACTCATTTAATTCTAGAATGTGTTCATCTGCCTAACCTAAATGTCTGTCCCTCTTGTTGACAAACCTCCCTTCTCCCACTCTCATCACAGTTCTGACAACCAGATCCTTAGATCTCCTGCTCCCCATGTACTGGTTGGTGTGATGAAACTACACAGCTCCGGTCATCTCAGAGAGTCATTTCCTGTGAAACATCTCCTGTCACTAAGGGGCCTCTTTGCCTCTTGTGTCCCCAGTTCTGACAAGCTTGTACTTTTTAGATTCATTGATTCATAAAATTGCATTAATTTTAAATAAATATTTTGAGCATAGTTACTTTGATAGAAGAGACCAGTTTCCCTTCTTATTTTCTTCCTGCATAAGTCAGACACAGCTCAGGCACTGATGAGGACAATGACTTCCATCTCTACAGATTCGAATCAGGGGGATTTGAGGCATTTTCCACACAGAGAGGACTCTTTTAGGGGCTACCTCCTCTATGACTGAACTATTTCAGATATCTTGAATGGCTATTTAGCATAAAGTGAATACAGAATGCTAGCATGCTATTGCTGGTTTACATATTCCTTGAAGTGTGCATTTTTCATCTCAGTTAATTTTGTAGAAAACTGATTTGGAAGAGGACAAATCTAAAGGGAAAAACTTGTATCTGAATTTGGATTATTGGATTGTTTTCTTGTAAAAGTTAAGCTGAAGAGTCTGTCCTCATGGGTATGTACATATTTGTTCAGTACAGCTGAGAAGGTAACAGAATTTCCTATTAAAGAGGCACAAAGTAAGGAAAGGTAATTTTGAGGATTTATGAAACACATAAATGTGAGACTGTGAGCAAAGCACCTCATTTCTGAGGACTCACTTGTAACCTAAATTTGGGATGATAATTCTTGCTCCACCTCCTTTACCATGGGCGGTCAAAGTCAACTGATGCACTGTGTCCTGTGTGAAAGCATTTGGGGGAAGTTATTATAATTTAGCAGGACTGCTGGCAGCCTTGATTGCTTTCTTTAGTGAGTCAATCTTGCTTCCTGTCACCCTACAATCTTGCCTGGGAAGTGTGCTATTAGTCACAAGTAATCATAACAATCTTTTCACAAGAGGCAGATCTTTCCTTCATAGCACAGAAAGGACTTCCCCTCTCAGGGAAATTAAGACACTAATCAAGTCTGTGGATTGCGTTCATCCTCTGCATGCTGTCAGGGAAAAGGGGTGCAGGTGCCCTGCACTGGGATTGGGCTTCAGTATACAAGTAATACTGGGCAAAAGAAGTAAGCAGCTGGAAAGCCAGGCTTTGTTCAGTTTTGGATTCAGTGAGGAACCTACCTACCACTCACAATGACTAACTCACTGACCTCTGTTCTAAATATACCTTAACTGCTACCATCAACTTTATCTGTAAAATAATGAAATTAAAGAGTGAAGCAATCCTCTAGTAGAGCCTGGGAATAAACTATCACTGAGATGCAAACAAAGAACAGATTCTTCTCAAATTTTCAGATTAGCTTCACATGGAAGACAGATTTTCAATTCCCTTCCTACTGCCCATGTTGAAAATATATGTTTTGTCCCTAGAGGATTCATGTTGCCTTTCTTATATAAATATCAGAGAAGACCTGACTTCTCTTAACTCTATCTCTGAAAAGCTTGAACACAAAAATCTGTAGAATTTGATTTGATATCCTCATGGTTTTTCATTTGCATATCCCAAGATTACAAGAGTCCACTGATAGAGAACATGACAACATGTTGAACATTCAGTTGCAATCAGAGACACTGTTATTGGTCTGAGGACCTTGTTACTGACCAAGGCCCTCGGGAATGTAGTAAGTGTGACAAATAGGCACACACGTTATTATTCATGTTCAGAGGACATTTCCCGAGACTATGGAATGAACGATCTCTTATGCAGCCCTTACATGTAGATAATCGGACTTTTTTATTAGAACACACTCAGCAGCAGACCCTGAGCAGATACATTCCATTCTTCATCTGTGGAAAAGAGAACCCTGCTCACTGAAGCTGGGGAAACTCGGTGCTCTGCTTATTCCTTCCTCCTCGTTATGGCCTCTGCAGATTAAACTTATTAATTTGTGCCTGCCTCTAATGCCAGCCTGTAAATTCTTTAAGAGTTCTGCCTTCACACTATAGGACAGGGACTGTCCATCAACATATTGTTCTGGAAGTAAGAAAAGGGATGAAAAGGCAGAAGGGAACAAGATGGGGTGGCGATTGTCTAGATTCACATAGTATCCCTACACTACTTAACTTCAGTGTTAAAAGCCTCCAGATACTGACTCAGTTTTTCAGAGACAGAACTTTAGACAAGTGAGGAATAGTAACATTCCCCATTAATGTGGCAGAAATTAACTAGAACTTCATCATTTTTGACTCCAAAGATTCGATTCCTCCAATGAGTTCCCAGATATTGATGGTGCACTGTGACACATAGAACAGAGTCAGGAGACAAGACTCCCATGCATGTTCAGAGAGACAAATATCATTCACAGTGTTAATGTTAGCCTTCAAATATCTGAGATCAGTTTGAGACCAAGAGATGCCATACTAAAACACAATTAACAAAAAGAGCAGGATAGTCACACCCAGTCTGATACAAAAGGTGTCAGGGAAGCACTTTTACAAATGTCCATAACAAACTCAAGTGGCTTGGCTAATAAAGGAAGGGGACAGACCCCAGATCCATTTCATAAATGAGGTGTACAGAAGAGCAAGGAGAACGTGGACAAAGATGATAATTCAATTATGAAACAACTCTAGGCAGTCATTTTGAAAGCAGGATACTGAAGACTTCTTGACAAGATTCTCAAAAGGGATCCTTGGGTATCTGAGTTCTCTCAGAAAGATACCTGTTCATTTAGATCTGAAGACATGCAGAGAAGACACCGGCCAGCAAACATACCTTCTTATTCTGATGGTTATTGTCATGCCAGTCTGTGAGAGAGGCTCATTCAACTTATAATGCTGATGTTAGGGGGTCACTCCTTTCTCATCTCCACTGCAATCACGCTGTGCATTTCAGTCTGTTTTCAAGTTGAAGAAAGGCTAACTAGTGGTTTGTGAGAAGATGCAGAAAGGACAGAGATTTGGCACTAACCCAAAGGGCTCACATCTCTCTACTCTCTTCAGGCCAGAGATGCTAAATGAAACTCAAATTCTGTAGTTTTCCTGTGCACAGAGAAGTTTTAAGACAAGTACTCCCTATCAGAGAGACAGATTGGAAGGCCATTCCCCAGAACTAGTAGCAATTACCCTACTGTGAAGAAGCAATGGAAGGGTGGTGGGTTACAGTCTAACCCTTATTAAATGAGAGGCAAAGTGGCTGTGAACCTTTTCAAGTCACTAAGGGTACAAAGCAAGTGGAAATCTATGGCAACATTTATTTCATTCTAAGTTAGGTGCTGATCTAGGCCCTTATTTAGTTGTGGGTTAGGACATAAGCTAACATAAAGGTCTAAAGCAGTGCCATAATTGACAAAGCTTGATAGATGTCGTGGCATGTTACAGGGAGAACATTACAGCTGCCAGAGTGAGCCATGAGGGCAGAAAGCAGAGTGATTACTCAGCATGCCACATGTTTATGAACCCTGAAGCATCAGGAAAGATCCTGGATCAATACAGAACTTTGAAAAGACAATTCAGTAATGCTTAGCTGATCAACTTTTATGAGGCCAATTTTTGATCTGCAAGAATATAATAACTCAACCAGAACTGATGTGGATGTTCAAAATTGTGTGTGTGTGTGTGTGTGTGTGTGTGTGTGTGTGTGCACGCGCACGCGCTCATGACTAGTTTCTCATTGGCTATAACACAGTACCAAGATCTTTGATTACCCAGTGAACTAAGAAGGTCAGTCTCATCCTCAACTCATTCTTGCATTTTATTTTAGACCAACCATGTTCTTTAACACTAAAAATCTTTGTTCCTCCTATGGCTTGGTAGATTTTCTCTCTGAATGTTAATTTAGACTGTTAATTAAAATGAGTTGCACATATGTTCTATAGGGCAGACAGTACATACAGGGCCCAAGATATAAGGGCTAAAACACTTATCAGTGTATGTAAGACCACTAAAACCACCAAGACTCATGGCATCCATTGGAATGCCATCTCCCAGCTTTGCCTACTATTGATCTTCTTGCTTTACTTCAACTCAACTGCTAGTGAAAACCCTTTGATTGGCATGTCCCAACAACCAAGAAGTCTGTCATTTATTCCTGGTCTTTTCTCGAGATTCAGATTCTGCTCACACTAATAGTCTCAGATAGTCAGCCACCTTTTTTGATGAGGAGTGAATTCTCTATTCATTCTTCTTGCTTGGGTCCTTGCCCAGACCTATTATCTGTCTCCCAGTTAGGTAGAAGTTAGGCTTAGCCACAAGTACTTCAGCCACCTTCATTCATCACCATGATTATTCACTCATTCTTGATTAAATGAAAGCTAAGCACCAGAGCTGGTGCTGCAGCCTGGAGCCCCTTGTACAGTCAGAAAGACAAACATGATTTTCATTTCTCTTTAATCTTAAAAAAAGAAAATACTCCAGAGCTAAGGCTATCATCCCTGCTATCCTCAAACTTTACTGTTAAAGTAGATCACACACATTCATCAGACACCTGCTATGTGCTTAGACAGTACTGAATAGCAAAGATAAGGAGGAACCGATGTTTCTATTGTAAAGCATGCTGACTTTCATCTCCACTCATGTACTAATAATTTCAGCTTTTTACCCTTAAGATAGGGTTTCTCTGTGTAGCCCTGGCTACCCAAGAACTTGCTCTGTAGATTAGACTAGCCTCAAATTCAGAGATCTGTGTGCCTCTGCCTCCTGAGTGCTAGACGTGTGCCGCTACCACATGATGTGATGATTTTAACTTTTAATGGAAAGTTGCATGTTTTCTACACACCACTATACACTCAAACAACTGCTAGCACCTGTTTTACTGGTGATTACATCTTAATTGAGATTATTCTAATATAATCAGTCAACTCTCTGTATACCTCAGCATTTCCTTTACTTACTCAGTTCTGGAGCATCAATAATTTCTCCTTAGAAGAAAATCTCATTTTTCCTCATAGAATGTATTGATGTCTGAGGGCACCTAGGATGATGGTAATCATACATTTCTAAGGGGGACATAGGCAAATAAATACAGTCATCAAAATATGTGAAACTTGCCCAGTAAATGGAAGATTTGGGAAGGTATTCCCAAAGATATTGTTGCATATGTGAAATATGTAAAATACCAATGAGAAAAATCACCATTACTAAGTATAATAGAATAAAACAGCTCTTGTAAAACTCATATTGAGTTTGAGTATGACAAGTGCCTGATTTGGCCAATCCATCCAATCAGTTCTTCCCACATTAACATATAAAAATACCTTTAAAGGGCATGTATCAAACAGCATGTTAAGTGCCATAAAGCAGGGACTGAAGTCGAAAGCATTAACCATAGGTGGGGAAATGAAGGTGGGGCAGGATTTCATGAATATGCATGCACATAAAGCTCTCATCTGGGGTTTCCTTTTTTAAAAATAGAACATTTGTGCATTTTAATGAGCAGCCATGAATTTTGCTTAATCGTCTTTTATAGACCTAAGTAGTGGATGAGTAGTCAAAGCACATATCTCCTGGGTGAAATGGACTGGAGAAGTTCAGGAATGCTTCCCATCATCAAGGAAACAGAAGATAGACTATGCTCAGTTGCCATGTAGGGACCAACTGGCTAAATTCCCATCTTTTCTTTTGTACTGTTTCTGATGCTGGTAGTGACTGCTTGGAAGATTCTATTTTAATCACTGTAAGATTCACAAAACTAGACTGTGGCATGGTGTGGCTGAGGGATGAGAAGCAAAAGGGTGGGAGAAGGGAACGAGCTTCTTTGAGTGAACTATTTATTTAAAAAAATGACTGAATTTTTAAAAAGAAACAAGACTTTATAATCTGAGGAATACCAAGTAAAATTAAAACTGCTACTGCCAAATTTTTAGGACATTGAAGTTCTCATAGACCTGGTTCAGTAATCGCTGATGCAACACTTTTAGAGTTTTTTGTCTCTCTGCTGAGAGATGAATAGCCACCCAGTGCTAAAGAGTGGCACGTATGGCTGGAGAGAGGGATAATTGGAAGAGGGCTCGAATAGTCATTTTGGTGTTGGAACATCAATAAATAAGAAAGAAGGCTGCCCATGCTTCACGAGCTGTCCCTTGCCATTCACTTACAGGCAGCACTAAGGAGTCTCAACACTTTAGGAAGAGAAAGCACATGAAGGATGGGTGGGACAGTGAGACAGAGGGTAGGGAAGAAACTGAAGGTGAAGAAATGGAGCTAGGTAGAAATAATCAAAACACATTAACCTGACTGTGTAAAATTATAAATAATAACCCCTACTTTCACAAGAGTTTATCCTGACAAAGAATTGTATGGTTCCTGAATATTAACAGACACTGTGGAACCTTGAAGCAAATGAAGGGTGGAAGAGATACCTGGGAACTTCTCACTACTTGGAGAACAAAATTGTTTTAAAGAATTAATGAGTTCCAATATTAAAAAATATAGTAGACATATGTAGATAATTATGAGAAATTAGAATCTTATGTCTTTCAAAATAAGAAGATAAATATAAGTGACAATTTGAAGGCTAATTTTAAGGAAATTAATTCACTGTATAACTCTGTACTGATCACCATTGGGTCACGAACTCTCTTGCTAACCAATAAACCAATGAAGTTGAACAAGAAGTTAAATAAACTTCCTTTAGAAGTCTGTTAGGTGCACAAAGAATGAAAAAAAGGAAATAGAAACAACTTACTATAATTCAGAATTCATAGGCTATGTGTAGATGGGATCCCAGAGTAATTAGTAAACAATATCATTTGAATTTGAAAATATATGTAAGTAATTACACACATACATATGCACAGCTATCTGTCAAAAACATTAGAAGTGAATGGTCATATTTTAGTGTGTAGATTTCTAAGTTACAGGGAGCTGCTGATGAAGAAGCTTAATCATATGTTAGTTGTTGTCAGGCTGACTGTAAGGGTTAGTTATCTCTAAGAAATGAAGAGGATTTAATACCTTCTTGTGTCAATGGCTTCACATAACATGACTCTAGCTAGTCAGAGAACACAGGAAATATATGTTATGGATATCAATTTGTATAGTCATCACTGTGTTTGCATTGACTCTGAACTTCTTGTAACTACAGGTGAGGTGAAAGATGGACAGAGTAACTTGCAAGTGGCATTCAGAATGATGACTACTGCTGCTCGCTTATGGTATTACCTGGCTGAATGTGTAATGTCCAGAACATTGTTTCATGGGCATCCATGTTCACTTTCACTACTTAGGGCAATATAAATATATCTATCAGCACTCCCACAAATGTAAACATTTGTGCTTGTCCCAGACATCACTAGACAAAGGTCACAGTATAGCATTTGTTAGAACTCTTTCAGAAAGCCATTTATAGAAATCTGATTCTAAAGCACAATATTTGGCATCATCAAGTTACAGAGAAGCCTTAATCAATTTTCGGATTATATTTGGACCTGATTAATGGAACTTTTGATGTGCATACTGCTATGGATTTCACTACAAACAAACGTGACACTCATTTTCTTGTGTGAACGTAAATACATGTATCATGAAACAGAAAAGAGAATGTATCCTAGCTTAGGAAAGATTAAATTTAGTTTATGAAATGGGGCTTATGACTCATTTTAAACCGTGTACTTACTTGCTATATTTGAACAACGTTTATACAGACAGATGCAGTGCCTTGAAATGTGTCAATGTACATGCATTCCCTAGTGTTTAAGCCAGGTAAATACAGGCTCTCTCAAACCTTAATCTTTTTCCACGGTAAAAACTTTCAAATGTATAGCTTTTGGAAATGTGCAGTGTGCATCCCTGTTTCCTACAGCAATTCTTCTCCTGAGGAGCATCCTGCAACTCCTTGTTCCCAGAATAAACATTAATTCATGGATGCAACATGAAGCAGAAATCAGTTCAGTAATTTGAATGCTGAAATGTAATTCAATATGAAATGATAGTTTAGGATATTTCCAATAATAGGAACAGTTTTGCTAGTTGTGTGCTTCACTGTAGTGGATCAGGATTTAAAGGATGATAAGATCAAGTAAGCTATTTATTTGACTAGGAATAGCCAGATTTAGCTCCAAACACACCAATATAGTAATGCTGGAATTAAACCACAATGCAGAGAATGGAGTAATTACTGAAGCCACAAAATCTGGGACAGCTTAATAGTTTGGTTAGATGGTGCGCTTTCATATTCTGGACAAACTAATCTTGGGATCCCAGCTGCTAGAAGCATCTGGTCTAGCGGGGTACAGAGATAAATGCAATATGTCATCTTCACTGGCTGGAAGATGCTGTGCTAGTCAATTTTCTGCACATATTTCCATGAAATACTGCCCAAATATTCCACTGGGGTTTTATTGTTTACTAACTGTTTAGGAAAACAAACCTGTAGAGCATTCAATCATTTAATAACTAAAAATTAGCCAATAACAGGCATTTTCCCGTATGGCTCATTTCAGTTGCAACCTCTGTCATATCTACTTGATATCATCAGCCACGTTCCTGTCATCAGGTTTTCTCAATGGAGCTAGCTGAAACCAGAACAGCCTCTCACACAAAACACGTAGGGTTAACAGAAGTTCTTTTCCATGATTACAAAGAAAAGTTTCTGAGATACCTCAAAATGGACTCAAGAATAATTTGCCAAGATAGATTCGCTTCTTACATGTTTATTAGAACCTGTGTGCTCCAAGCTAAGTCATCGTTACAGTGAACTTCTGGAAGCTAAGAGAAACCAGGAGAGTTTTTAACAAATGGACCCATACAACCTGACATTCAAATTGAAGCCTACTCAAGTCATCAGAGAACATTTTCATATGTCACTGGAACCTGATTGCATTCATTTAAAACACAGAGTTGCTTTCAGGTGTTGACTATATTAGCAATCAATCCAGGTACTTTTATAACAACTAAATAAGAAAAATAACAACACTAACTTATGTTCCAAATAATGTATCAGCACCAACTCTAAAGACATTTCTGTTATCTACACTTTCCCCAGGTTTACTATGTCAGTCAGAGGTAAAGAACATTTTGAATATAATTAATATGACATGGCTAGTATGACTGCTGAGTATTTTTTCTTTTATGGAGATTAAGTCCTTTGGCAGAGGAACCATTTTGGTGAAAACTGATTGCTGGAGAAAATCAGTAAGAATGCTACATAATCATCACAGCAATGATTAGCAAAGATAAAATATGGGGATGAGGGAATGAGAATTAACTTTACTTAGTGTAAGTTTCCTTCTAATTGGGTTAAGGTTGGAAGAACTATTTCTATGATTTCAAGAAATAATGACTTTTGGAGGAGATTCCTAACACATGCAAGGAGACACAGGGGCATGAAGACCTACTAAGCTCAAGATTAAAAACCAAGAGAACGGCCTGTGGTGAGCAGAGATCCATGCAAGCCACAGCTCACGTTGGTGGCTCACTCACAAGCTTGGAGACACTCACTGTTGTTCCAAAGGTTGCTAAGATTTCATCTAATCAGTTCTTCAGCTCTCTCCTTTCTCTTCTCTCATCTTTCCTGGCCTTCTCTAAACGCAAGGCTCGCCTTTATGTGGAAGGGAAAAAAGCATCCATATAGCCCAGATTAGCTCACAAAGCTCTGTGAGTCCTTTGTATGCCTCAGCTGAAGAAAATGCTTCTCTTAAGACTCCTCCGGATAAGCCTGTTTCTCATTCTATGAGAGCCTAAAGCTGCCCATCATCACCTCTAACTACCAAATGACCTTTCCATTACAGCTATGGTAGAATTTCATCAATTAAAAAAAACAAAACAAGCAAAATTAATAATAATAATCACAAATATCTGTGCATTGTATCTTAGTCACTACCTCTCCCCACAGTGGTTACACACCCGGTTCCCTTTCTTGAATGGTTAACCTCTGTTCTCAGGCCCATCTCCAGAATGGTGTCTGAAGCCTCACTCTGACCATGAAACTCTCCTTTCTATGTGGACCTCTCAGGCTGCCTTATACAATAGCCACTGATCTTTCTAGGTTTTTGAATACACTGTAGGCTCTAAGAGGCCCTAGGATGTCCTTAGGGCCTCCCATGTGCAAGCGTAATGAATCAGGAAGAATGTCAATTCTGAATGAAGGAAAGGTGCTCTTTGTAAACCTCCCCACCCAATGACTTGGCTCTCTCTTCTTTGTGCATCATAGGACAATCTGGCTTCAAACTGGGTTGGATAAAATCCTATTGTCAGAGACTATCATCCAGTATTCCAACCTTAGTATCAACATTTTTAATCTGTTAACCAGGTATCGTTGAGGACCTAGCATGGCTAATCTTCCCATTGATTATGTATATGATTATATATATATATATATATATATATATATATATATATATATATATAAAACATATATGTGTGTATGTATGTATTACTTCTACAGGTCGCTAGGGATAAATTTTGTTGTCATAGTAAGACAATAAGTTGTGTATTTTCACCAAGAACCACATATCAATAACACTGCCATCAAATCATTAAATCGGACTAGGTCTGTCCAGGCATCACCACAAAATGATAAACCACCTCCTGTATGTACATCCTAAGAGCTAAGCAGAACAGGTATAGATTTCATTTTACAGCTGAGAACATTGAACTTGAGTGAGGTTAAGAGGCACACACCTCTTGGAGCTCTGAATAAATTGAAGGTGAGGTTAAATTGGAGAAGTACCTGACGTGCTCTTTGGAAACGCTGCCACGTGGGAAAAGCAATCTCCAGCAACCACAACACTCACTCAGTGCTTACCTCGAGAAGGCTAAAGCTATGCTTCCTGTGGTAGAAACCGTACCAAAAGAAAGAGCAGTTGCTATCTCAGAGGCTCTCAAACACCGTTTTAGAGATTTGCCCCTTCAAATACCCTACCGTAAACACTAAAATTCCAGGCTAGAAAGGGAAGAATTGTTAACTAAAAACTAAACATCTTGTGCAGCCAGTGAACTTCTTTTCTTAAGCATGTGGTACAGTGAAGGGATTCCAGTGTGTATGTGCATGTGTGTGAATATACATGGACAGCAGAGGTATGTGGGTGATATCTATACTAGGAGTCATTACAGCTCACTGTTCTTCCTGCCTCTGTACCCTTCCTGGTCCTCCTGTCTTATTCCTCTCTAAGTCAGTTCCTCTCATACTGCTTGCTTCTTCTCTTAATTCACCTTGACCAATAATTACCCCGATACATATACAGAGCATACGATGTCAGAGCGAGCCCCTGTACGTAATACATATTGAACTGCAGAATCACCAGCAGGTGGGATTTAAGAATCTTTATGTTCACTCTCATTTAAACATGAATATGTGGCTTTAATGTATGCACATATACAACTGTCTACCTAGCAATAATGGAAATACTTGTTCTATCTAGTAGGGGTGACAAGACTTACCGATCACTGTCATTTAGGACATGGTTTCAAACTTTACTTATTACTGATTAAGTTAATTATTTAATTTATATCCTAATCACAGCTTCCTCTCTCCCCTCTCATCCCAGTCCTTAAGTCTCACCTTGCCTCTCTTTCTGTCCATCCCTCCTCCCCTTAAACTTAGAAAAGGGGAGGCATCCCAGGGGTAAGAACACAAGAAAACCTACAGAATTTACTAATCTCGACCCATAAGAGCTCACCGAGACTGAACCGCCAACCAGAGGTCATGCATGGGACAGACCCAGGCCCTCTGCTCATATGGAACAGTTGTGCAGCTGGGTCTTCATGTGGGACTCCTAAAGCAGGGCCAGGGGCAGTCTCTGACTACATTGCCAGCCTTTGGATCTCTTTCCCCTAAATAGACTGCCTTGTCTAGGCTCAATAGAAGATGTGCCTAGTCTTACAGCAACTTGATATGCCAAGGCTGGTTGATAGCCGTGACTTTTCAGTCTTTGTCTGCAAAAGTCTAAAAATTTTAAATAGCCTAGAAATGAGTAAGGAAATGTATTATAGGATTTTGTAATTTTGATAACATAATTCAATGACTTACTTGATAATAAATACATATCTATAACAAATAATTTTGATCAGGAATAGAACTTTCAAGTTCAACTTGATCCTAAAAGAAAGCTTGTCCTATCTATCCACGATTCTGTTGTGATTTCTACTGAGATAGTTCCATGACATGAAAATATTCTGATTTTTTTTTTTGCCACAAAGTCTTTTATTTTTATATGTGATCTTTGCTTATTATTTAAATATGAAATAGACATAGGATGATCATGTTTTCTTTTGGGCACGTTTGGGGTGTGTGTATATATATATATATATGTATATGATGCATATTTATGTATATACATATATGGTTATACATATATATGTATATGTAAAACTGTTTTTCGCACATACTTTGAGAAGTGGAGCTTTCTTATTATGCTCCCTACATTTCTTTGCACTAAACCATGAGAGTAAAGGGTGTGAGGAGACTTACCCACTCTTCCTCATCATAGTCAGAATGATGTGGTATGGAGTCTTGTCTTTTAAGCTGCGGGGTATCATGCTGGGTACTTTTCTCCTCTGTGCTGACCTTAGGCGAGGGTGGCTTCTTAAGGATTCCTCCTGGCCTTGCAGTGTAGAGAGCCAAAAGAGCACTCCTGACCAGCTGATCCTTGAAGGCATGGACAAAAAGCTCAGTCTGCAAAGAAATTGACACAGATTAGAAACCCACGGAAGGCATCTCTGCATAGAGCTGTAAAAAGGTCAATTGCAGATTTGTTGGCACTTAAGAGGTGTGTGTGGTGGAAAAGGCCCAGGTGCCAAGGAGGGAAAGTGATTCATACTGATCAATGGGAAATAGTTTGGCTTTGGGATGCTGCCAAGGATTGGAGTCCTCCTGTTTTAAAGTAAATGCTGAGGTTTTAAATGTACTATAAACACCATCTGTCTCCTCTGCCTCCTCTCTTCGAGCTCCACAGTCTTCGCAGATATACTTCACTGGGGATAATGATCTCAACAACTACCTACTGTACCTCGCAAGTAATCCCAAACATACCCCAAAAGAAAACCTGATTGTGTTATAAAACAGAAGCAATGACTAGAGAAAAATATAAACGATTTCATTGCAAAATATGTATATTCAGAATATTTTCATTTCATGGAAAGCTCTAAATAGAAGACACAAAAGAGCAGTCTTTCCTATGAAAATATTTGCCTTTTATAATTTATTATCATCCCCTGAACCGTCTCCTTTACTGCATTATGCCAGTAATGTGATATTGATGAAGTTAAGGTAAGACTTGGGGTGGAGGTTTTCCGAGCTAGTGGTAAATACCTAGTCAGTGCTAGAATATCGGCAGCTTCCCAGCAGTAAAGAACGTTCCAGCTGTACTTTGTAATTTTCTGATCAAATGTTTAACAGCTGTAATAGACTGAAAGATGCAGTAAATGATTTTCTTTAATATAGTAAACATAGCATGTGTGTGGCCTAACACTATGTTCAAACACTACAGAGATAAGCCAGCACTGGCCAGTGTGGTTCATAGCTGCCAGTAAGTTAGGAAAAGACCCTTAACCCAATTGTTATTTTTGAGGAAAATTGATACCATTTTTTGATGTAACAACCTCTGATAATGCTAACTTAATCACTGCTACATTTCAAAGTAATTGTTTCTTGGTCTACTATCAAAATCCAATCAATAGTGCCACGAGTAACTCAAAATTAGTTAACCTTTTCTGTATCTTCTGGTAACTGTCAGTAATTACAGAAAATCGTGCAATCCCTATGTTAACAAGTGCCAAAAATTGTTTCTTATACCTCCATATTTTCTTCCTCCCAATAGATTGCAACATTCTAGAGGTGGGACAGATCTTGTGGTTGACCATTGTTCAGATATAATACCATATAAACTGCTTTTCTATTGCTATGGTGTGGCACCATAACCAAAGCAACTTACAAAAAATAAATTCCATTTGGGGCTAAACATTTCAGAAGGTGAGTCCATGATCATCAGGGTGAAAAGCATCACAGGGGGGAGGCGGGCATGGTGCTAGAGCAGTAGCTGAGAGCTCCTTCTTCAATACACAACCAAGTGGTACAAACAAAACCTGGGGTTTTGAAATGTCAAAACCTTCCTCCTGTGACACATCCTTCATCAAGGCCACATGCCTACTTATTACCTCCCAAACAGTTCCACCAACTTGGGACTAAGTGTCACATGTAGGAACTTGTGTGGGAAATTCCCAATCAAACCACCGTGAAAGAAAGAAAAAGAAGAAAGGAAGGAAGCAGGGAGGGAGGGAGGAAGGGGGGAGGGAAGGAAGGAAGGAAGGAGGGAAGGGAGAAAGGTAGAGGGAGAGAGGGAGGGAGAGAGAGACAGGGGGAGGGAGGATAGTAAGTCTTTGTTAACACATTTCTCATTCTCTCCCCAAATAAAGCAGGTTCCAAGTTGTCTCCCAAGCTCAGAGCCCTCCCTCATTCCAACCTAAGCACCACTTGCAAGCAGTTTAGACGCCTGTGCCCCTTCCCTCATTCTGAGTCCCTACACATTTTGAACATGTCTCAGAACTAAATTTACCTGCTACAAACTAGCCATGGAATTATTGCTGCTGCAAAAGTTAATTGACTCTTGTCAACATTCAACAAATATATTAGTTACCTTGTAAGAAAACAACACATGTGAAAAACTGGGCATAAAACATTAACAATTAGAAAATACTTTAGAACAAGTTATGAAAAGCCAGCTGGCTTTTGTTGGAAAAGCACATTCAATAAGTGTTAGAATGACTATGGAAGACACACGATAAATAATAATGAAAAAATTAGACACATGGGTGCTCTCTCCAGTCAGTGCAGATAACAGAAAATGGACAAACATGTTTTTCACACCATTTTCAATAACCTGGATATACTCATCAATGCCACTTTAATTATTAAAAATATGAATTTACTCCAATTATGGTTAGCCAAACTTCTTGCTAATTATTTTCTTTTGATTCAATAAATTCTTAGCTGGGCTTCTCTACACCCCTGCTACTACAGCTCTGATTACTGGGTAGAGGCTTGACTATTCGTGCCAACTAGAACCTTCTACAGTACTTTTGATCACTTTTTCCCAAACATGGACATACAGGCTCTCTCCTTCACTTTTTAAAATATCACTTAGAAGCCAATGCAGTAGTGCCTTGAAGTCTCTCTTTCCACAACCAGAATTGTCCTAGGACAGCTAAAGACAAGGAAATAATAAAATCGTACAAAAACCCATAAGAGAGGAGCCTTTCTTTGTCTACGGAAAAACTTTTCTGGATCACTGGAAGCTCTCTGGGCCTTTTGAAACCTGCACACATGCAGTCACATTTGATGTTTTTAAAAAATTAAATATTTCATTTGCAAGATTCAAATGTCTTGGGGTAAATGTCTAATTTTTCTTGATAAGCACTCATTAAAAAAGATGAGTTAGATGATTCATGACCAGAATAGTAGTTTCAGGGAATAATATTAAGTCACTGAATATAGCCAATTGGTATCCTGTTATTCTGGTGGTGAAGGGGTAAGACTTGGGAAGTTAAGTTCACAGGAATGGTTTGATCTTGTTACTGAGTTACTAGCTTACATTAAATGCAAAACAAACAAACAAACAAAAACAATAAAGCTGTCTAAATGTTGTAAAAAAGACAGGTCAAACAATTCATTCAAAACATTGGTTTAACGATATAGTGAACAATAAAAGAATAAACCCTGAACCTAAGAATAATCTATCTCATTTGTTTCAGAATTTTTAAAAATGAAAAAAAAAAGTGAAATATTTTATCCTATGGCATTTTTGAAGTTTATATCTCCATGTTACCATTCTTCAAGGCAAACATAGAATTATCTTTAAGTTTAAAAGCACTAACATTTACTTCTCTTGGGAATGCCTAAAGAAAATGTCCCAGGTCTCTGAATATTAGTGACATACGAGTGGCTAGGAGGTGTTCGTTGAAGATTACCCTTTCCACTAGAGAACATAACAAATTCAGCAAGATCTATTTTTTTCAGACTTCCATTCCCATTAAAAATGAGTTCAAGGCAATGTCACCCAGATTACATCTGTAACTGGTGCTATAAGTAGGTGACAGCTATTCTAATAAACATGTACACAGCAAGAAAAACCATTTATTTTTATATTTTATATGCCTTGGTTATTTCAAGTGAAAATACTTTTATATTTCAACATTCACATTCCGGTATTTTTGTTTTTCAAAATTCCTTAAGGAAAACTATACTGAGCAGCCAGGAGGTCACTGGTGCCCTGGGCATTCATGTATCATGAACTTAATCTTGAACAACCGGTTACCTATTTTATCAGTTTACCTAAAATGACACTTCCAACCTCGGGGTGTTTTCATGTACTATAACCTGGAAAGTTTTCTCTTCTATTTACATTCCTCTTTTTTGACTGAAATTTTTACAAGTTTTCCTTTTGTGCCTCATCATCTCCTGGTTACTCTGGACAGTGAAAATCAAAGCAGGAACCTTAAATCACTCTCAGGAAAGCATTCTTTTTCCCCTTGTGAGGATATAACTTTTCCGCAAAGTCTCAGTTCTCATCCTTATGCCCGAGTCTCTGAGACCCATCTCCATGCATGTTTGAGTCATCATCAGCAACTTCAGGTCCTTGCATTTTAAGAGCTACAATATGAATTGGAAGTAGGAATTTACATCTGTTTTGTTTCCTTGCAGTTGTGTTCTAAGATATTCTACCAGATGATGTCATTGCTTTTCAGCAACCCAGAATACAAATACCATTTTTCCTTGACCTCTTTATATTGGATTGCTTCTCAGTTTCTTTCACCAAAACCTTCCCAGTAATTTAAGAATCAGACCTTTCCTTTACATCCACAGTAGATCTTCTTTTTGCAGTCCAGTAGAAAGTCCCCAACAGAGCCTTTATGGGGTGATTTCCTTTTCAAATGCTCTCTCTCTCTCTCTCTCTCTCTCTCTCTCTTCTTCTCTAGGATGTTAGTTAAAAGCCACAAATATTAAAATGTAAATGCCAGAGTCTCAGCACTAAATAATAGATCATATTTTAAATGTTTGACAAGGTGGTCCAGAAGCGTAACTTACATAGCGATGACCAATGTTGACCATGTAAAGCAAATATACATTACCAGTCTGTTGCTATAGGGATGACCTGCACAAAGCAGATATGCTTACTTGGCTTTCTATGTGCCAGAAGAATGAACTTACTGTCTTCAAAAATGTCTTTCTCTGGGTGGGGGTGGGTGGGCCTATACCATGGTACATGTGCAGACATCAGAAGATGACTCGGAGCCTTGGTCTCTTCCATTGGGTCTTTCCTTAGTTATTTGTACTGTGCTTACCAGAATACCTGGTCTGCAAACTTCATGAACTTCACGAGATTCTCCAGCCCATTTTCCATCTCACTGTAGGAGTGCTGGAAATACGTTTCTATGCCTCTGTACCCTGCATTTCATAAGTTTCTGGAAATACAGAACCACGTCTTCACACTTGCACAGCAAGCCCTTTCCCTAAGGAGCCATCTCCGCAGCTGACAAAATAAACTGTTGGGGAAAAAACTAGATATTAATTAGGTGACTAGGTATCAGGGTTGTATGAAGGAGAATTTTCATTCTCCATTTCTTTATTTACATATAGAGTGTTCTGCAAGCTGCTTCATTCAATAGGTGGCTAGTGGAATCTCATTTGCATTTCTTATTTCAATAGGTGGCTAGTGGAATCTCATTTGCATTTCTTATTTCAATAGGTGGC